>CM050510.1:46010000-46305000 GCA_027563665.1 Antrozous pallidus
CTGGCAGCGATGACAGAAAGCCATTAGGATACGGCTAGATTGCAGCTTCTGTGCTGAAATCAAATATTCAAAAGGCAAAACATTTAGCACGCCACCCTTGTACCTCTGAGACCATGTTTTAAGTTGGAGGCCAAGTTTGGGTCCCTGTTAAAGTGAACTTTCTGATCTTGGTTCCGTCCCCGGTGATTACTTGTCCACATTGAAAAACTAAACATTAAACCTGACCCTTTTTAAATACAGAAAAGTCTGGAGTGACATGTTAAAAGATGTGTTTCCTCCTGCAAAACAGTATCCCTGCGCAATATTTATGGTCGGACCAGAAGGGCCTTGTTCAAATTGTAGGAAAGGAAGGAAGCACAGGCCTGTTGAGGGAGAAGAGAGCAGAGATAAGTATTTTTCTACTAAACCAAATGCAACTGTAATCTTTAACAATTAATTTTAGAGAGAGGGAGGGAGGGCGGAGAACATCAGTTGGCTGCCTGCTGCATGCACCATGATGAGGGATGGAACCTGCCATCTTTGGGTGCATGGGACAATGCTCCAACCAACTGAGTCATACCAGCCAGGGCTATTGCTATTGAACAGGTCAAAAACAGCAATGAACTTGGTAAGTTTAGCCAACCTATGTGCTGAAACAGAATGCCAGAATTCCACATGACTTCTATTTTTCTTGTTTTCAAGAATGCAACAACCAGCTGGTTAGCTCTCAGAGTTGGAGCCGCCCCAAAGCCCTGGACCCACACACTGCCTGGGGCCGAGAGGCCTGGACCAAGACTGGTTTATTTTCTCGCCAACATGTATTTACTTTTAGGCACTTCATGGACACCAAAATATCCTAGGTCTGGTACCTGGAGCTGTTAACATGTCATACAGTTGATATTCACACTAAAGGAAAAGATAACCTTACTTGCAAGTAGTCTTCTTGGAGCTACATACCATGAGCGTGGGGCCCTGCTCTGTGCTAAGGAAGCATTGTGTGTGTGGCATCTCATTTCATTCTCACAGAAACCCTCAGAAGTAGGTAGGGGAACCCCAGCATTCCCCAAGGACGCAGCAGATTTAGGATTTAGGGCTAGATTTACCACAATCGAAAGTACTGCCCGAGCTGTCTTCTCTTGTTAAGATGCTCCTTTGCATATTGTAGAAGGAGGTTGTGAGTGTGGCTGTATATTCCAGGCCCCCATAAATAGGAATTCTACGTGATTCCAAATGTGTCTGAACTCTGCTACCCTCTACTGGAGGGTGTGCCAGATGGCACAGGCTCACACCTGCGGACATATTCTGTAGCTTCCCAGTCCCCCGACCATGGTACTGACTTCCAGCCAAATAGGACTACTCCTTCCTGTGATCGTAACACGCTTCATCTTTCCCACCTGGAATCCCATATTTCTTCTCTGCAGAAACCTAACTTTATCTTTCTCAAATCCACTGCTTTTCTCTGTGGACCCCTCTCTCTGGTGGCATTGAGGGGAGTTAGTAGAAGCCAAGCAGGAACTACATAATTTGCAAGTTCCTGTGCATGATGAAAAATGCAAACCCCTTGGTCAAAACTTAAGAATTGCAAGATGACCACACTGGAGCCAGCCCATTCTGCATAGAGACCTGTGCGACAGCGCAGCACACACACAGGCGGCCTGCCTATTGTCCGTTTCAAATTCCTTTAATCTCTGTGGTGTGTCTAAATTCTGGGGCATACCTAGTACATTTCGAGGGCAGGAGGTATCTAGTCCTTGGTGCCTGCTGTCTGTGCTGAGCCAGTCTGTCTTCCTGTCTCTCCATCCGTAGTCCAAGCAGCTGCCTCATTCTCAGCCCTTTTCCTTCGGCCGCTGCTGCAGGGCCCACAGGAGGAGCTTTGAGTGAGCCTCTGACCTGAACACAACCCAGCTCTCAAACCCTCCAATCTATCCAAGGTATCACCCCCATTCAGAACTTGGTTAGGGGGAAACACAGGACCAACCCCCTGACTCTCTGCCTGAAGCATCCTGGCCACTGTCCTCCGGGCCAAGGTACAGCAGAAGCCAGGAAGGATCCCCCTCTCTGGCCCTGTTCTGCTCTTGGCACCTACTGAAGTGAAGAATATCCAACCATCAAGTTGTCCCAGTGGAGGAGAAGTTATGAAGTCAGGGTGGGGAGGGAAGGGGAGAGTGAGATACTGGGAAGGAAATAATTGGCTATTTTAAATTCATTATCCAGCCACACATTGTATCTCCAGCCTGTCAAGACTGTGTGTGCTAATGAATAAAGTAAACTGATGAAAAAAATAGATCCAGAGGCAATGAAGCATGGAACAGACTGTCAAACCTCAGAGGGAAGGCAGGAGAGGATAGGTTGGTAGAAAGAGTTCAACCAAATAACTTGTATGTATATATGCATAACCCCTGGACACAGACAATAGGGAGGGGAAGACCTAGGGTGGGGCAGGCTACAAGAGCTTAGAGGGGGGGGGTAGGGGACATATATAATTCTTTCAATAATAAAGATTAAAAAACATGGGTATGTGAGCCACTCAGTGGGGGGAACTCACTACTTCCTTAGCTCCCCTATTCCACTTTTAGAAACAACTTTTATTACTTTAAATTTCCTCTTTATTGTTTATAAAAATTAAAATGCACACACAGGTACACATGCAAATATATACAGACACACATGCACACACACTCAGAGCCAGGAAGATGACAGAGCCTTTCTCTGCACCATGATTCCCTCCCACTCTGGAAGCAGAAAACTCATTCTTTTGCGTTTTATTTGGTTGGTTGGTTATTTTTTCTTGTTTGTATTTTTTTCCTTAGGGTAATGCATAGTTTTTATTTTTTAATTTATCCTTATTATTGAAAGTATTATAGATGTCCCCTTTTTTCCTCCCACTGACCCCGACCACCCTGCTCCCACCTTCCCCACCACAAGCCTTTACATCACTATTGTCTGGCATAGGTTATGCATATCTTATATAATAAAAGCCCAGGGACCAAACAGTGGGTAACAACCCGTCGATCAGTCTCTATGATGCGCACTGACCATCAGGGGGCAGACACTCAATGCAGGAGCTGCCCCCTAATGGTCAGTGAGAGTGCTGCTCCGCTGACTGGGATTTGCGACTATTCCCACTGTGAACCGGGGCTGACCAGCAGGAATCCAGGCTGTGATCCCACCTCCTAACTTCAGGCTCCTCCTCCTCACTCCCTGCCACCTCCTCTGAGCACACACAGGTCATGCAGCACCACTGCCGGGTCGCACAGATGACCCCAGAGGCTGGGAGACAGGTTTGCGGCCATCACGGGACTGAGGCCTACTCTGCCACCTCTCAGTGTAATTGCCCTTGGGCCCAAGCCCCAACTGGGTCTCCTGGAGAGGTGAGTGCTCTGGCTCCACGGAAGATGCTGGACCAGGGAGCAGCAGGCTGATCCCCTCAGGTCATACCCCATCACCAGTGCATGAATCCCGTGCAACAAGTGTCTAGTATGCATACAAGTTCTTTAGTTGATCCACCATCCCTTCCCTCTGAGATATGTCAGCCTGTTCCCTGAGGAACAGGAAACTCATTTAGTCTTGATATAATTTCCATCTACAGGTCCTTGGGTAATGTGGACTCATATGGAAGAAATTGTACCATTTCTACCAAAGAACAAGAAAACTCTTGAGTCACTGAACCAATTCTCATAGCCCCCTTGCTTGTCCTCAAACCACCCCATCCCAATATATACCATGAGGTTCCTTTCTTGGTCTCTGTTTTTCTGTCTCTCTGTCTCTGTGTTTCTGTCTCTCTTGTTTGGCATAAAACTTACCAATCCTTCAATCCTTAAATAATAATTTAGTATGTTTTATTGATATCTTAATATTAAAATAGTGTATATATGTATATATATATATATATACTAATACATATTAATTTTGATAAAAGCAACTAATATGGATTATTAATATGCCTACCACTATAAGAATAATAACAAAAGTGAACAATGCCCATTATTCTAAACATTTTTATGTATATTGATCGCTTTTCATGAAATACTTTGAGGCACCTATCACCAAGCTCTGTCATCCTGTGGGCAAGCGGCCCTGTGATTTGACACAACAGTCACATCCCCCGCATCCTGGGGCTCATAACTGTCCTTCTCAGGAGAGAGGAACTAGCTCACACAACCTCCTGCTGTCCCTTCACACTAACATTCATAAATGGACATTTTGCTTTATGTGTAGTCTTTTTAATAACAACTTATCTAATTCACAGCTAAGGAATTATGCTAAATATATCTGTGCAATTATTTCAACATTCAGATTCCTAAATAAGAGCTGGATTGGCAGGTGGGAAAGGGAACTTGGGCAGCAAATGTCAGACATATGTGGGAAGAACCTCACCATGGAGTTGTGCTGGGCTGCACCTTCTGAAAATGGCCCCAGAAAGCCAGAACCACAGGAGCAGGCAAGCTCTGGACCCCAGCATCGCCCCCTGATAGGGTAACTTAATGGAGGCTGTGCAGATGCTAGTGCTCGCTGCTTCCTAATCCTCACTTTGCTCTGAGCTTCAGGCGCACCGCAGGCATCCCTTCATGGGTGGACATGGAAGTGAATCGCTCCCTGCTGCAGCGAACATCGTGCTCCGTGTGGAGATGTGTGCAGGGCAGGGGAGTGGAAAAAGTTTCCCTCAGCTGGCAGAGGAAATCTGGACTTCTGTCCTATTTACTAGTACATCCTGAACCAGATGTGTAAGAAATGGCCTGTTTTGCAAAGTTGCTGCAGATACACCGATGTTCTTTCTAAAAACTAGATACGTAGAAACTGCCACAGAGAAGGTTAGGGGATTTACTTCATCCGTTGATTTGAAAATATTCACTGTAACCATAACAAGCACAAGAATATGGTCATGTTCCCAATCGGAAGGAGTTTTGACTTATTTGATTTTACTTATTTCACCTGAACACTGTATGGAACCATAATTAGAGGAAACAAGACCATCTGTCTGGTTTCCCCAGGACACCGTGTTTTTTGTCTGTTGCTCAGGGGTAATTCCTGAAAGCATTGCTGATGCTCTAGAATAGGATTCTAGTTTGAACAATAAGTGCAATGGTCATCTGGGGTGACGGGCATTCCCACAGATGCCAATGTCATTCTGTCAAGCTATAGAGGGCTTGAACCCTCAGAAGTCCTGGAAAGGCATCATCCCCATCCCTTGCCTGGTTCCCTTTGTTCCTTCCTCCCCTGACAACAAATGCACCTCTGCTTTTCAGCTCCACTGACCACCAGAATTTAGTGTTCTGCTCTGTATCAGTCCAGCCTTTCACCTAACACATCACTTCTGTTGAAAACAGATCCATGTCCTAGCACCATAGCCTAATTCAAGCTGCTTCTAACACACTTGTCTAGCCAGGCTAGCTGCACAACAACACAGAGCTGCTGTGGGTTACACAGAATAACAGCATGTTCCTCATGTGCAGTAAGTTCACGTGAGCATTCTTAGTCCGCTGGTTATTTTGGGCAATTTTCCAAAGAATGACTTGAAGATATCTTGTGTCTATGGCTTCACTGTCCCTGAGGCCAGAGTCCTATGATTCCAGCAGCTAGGGAGGGCTGAAGAGAGCTTGGTGGACAGGACTAGAAGTAGTAAGTAGTCCTTTCACCCACGTGCTACTGCCCAACATTCAGAAAGGTTACGTATCACCAGTTTAGTTTTATGCACAAGAAGAAAAGGAAAGAGAGTTTGGTTCTAAATCTGCTAACATCAGTCCTTCTGGCAAAAACACCCATTTCATTCATTCTCAGAAAACATCCCTTCCTAATGGGAGATAAAATCACACATAGTCCCACCCTTCAGCTCAGAGTCCAGGGGTTCCAAGGAATGGATAGTCCTTTCTATCAAGCTCAAATGTGATTCCCTGTGACCCAGTGACCCAGAAACAAAGAGATAAGTCACCTACACTTCCACAATAACCAATATGCCACAAGAAGCATGGGGAGGTTGGCCACAATAACCCATCTGGTTAGGGAAAAGGATAGGAAACGCAGCAGTCACTGGTCCACTGCAGTTCTGAAATCCTGTTAGACAGTATGAAGAGCTTCCACCCTGGTGGAAGGGACAGTCCTTCTGCAGACTCTTATTGTTCTCTGGAAGAAACCTCCCTGTCCATTGCATTTGTGGCCTCAGACTCTATCCTCAAAGAGCCTCAGCCATAAGGCTATCATTTTCTGTGCCCATAGCTGAAGAGGATGTTGAGGTAAATATTCTTCTCGGTAGGTGAGAGATTTCTCAGCCTGTTTCCCTGACAGTTTTCAGATGCACTTGCTCCTGGTCAGTTTATTTGCCCAGTCGTACTCAGAGTTCTCTCCTGTATATAATTTTCAAACATGACTTTCTGATCCTTGTTTCACCCTCCTCTGAACACCACCCCGTAGCCTTTTGGTCATCTGCATCCTGAAGGTGTTGTGTCCCATTTGCCCATGACTGTGGACTAGTTCTGACCTGGGAGAGCCAGCGGACTTCCCCACCATTCAGTTGACTACAACCACACTTCTCTGTTACAATCTGAAACTCAGGTGGAGTTCCACATTCATAGTCTCCAGACACAGGATGTCAGTTGGGTAGAGTTCCCTTTATACCTTTATCATTACTTCTCTAACCTCCTTTTATCAATGTTTGCCATAAACTTCCACTGTTCTAATTATTGCATGGTTTTGCTTCTGATTACACCCACAATGTCACAAACACTGGCCTGGTGAGAACAGAGCATTTCCTTCCTAGCCCAAGTCACACACAGGAGCTCCAGTATGTATCTGTCAAGTTCTATAGCACGAGGCATATTTTATGAGGAGAAGAACGAAAACCCAGGCTGCTGACTCAAAGTCACCAGGAGGAATAGGAAGTCATATGGGACATGACAGGTGAACTTTTCAGTGGAAAAATTAAGTGCCATAATAATGTGATGTCTGAAAGATAATGTTTCCTCACCATAGGTATTTAGGGTAATGAAACAATGAATACAATATCAAACATAAAATATATTCTTATGCTTACAAGACCAAAAATACATATTCTTGACACTATAAGAGAAAGCAGGACCTAAAATTATCCATTTCTTTGTAACTTTTTATTGATATAATTCACCTACCATAAAATTAACTGTGTATAACTTAGTGGAGTTAGTATATTCACAAAGTATCAACACTAATTCCAGGTCATTTTTATCACCATAAAAGGAAACCCTGTACCCACGAATGGTCACTGTGACACCCCTTTCCCTCCCCTTCTCAACTGCTAATAACCTCTCTCTACTTCTCTTTCTATAGATTTATCTCTTCTGGTCAATTTTACATTTTATGCAAATAGAATCAATCAATATGTGGCCTTGGGTGTTTGGCTCCTTTCAACTGGCCTAACCTTCAAGGCTCACTCATGATTGTGATTTCTAATGTTTGATTTGTATCATCATTAAAAACATGTATATTGTTCTTCATAAAAGTAGGTTCATAATGCTAGAACAGCCATCAGTATTTTAGCTGTAAAGAAAATAAAACAACTATGAGGGGGAGAAGAAGAAAGTAAGTAAAAAATACCTCCAATGCTGCCTTTTAAATGTTCTCTCACAGTGGACTGCTACTAATAATCAACACTTCCACAACACTTCAGAATTTCAACACGTTTTACATTAATGCCAAAGGTAGCACCTACTGCAGGAATTATATGCTGTGCTCTAGTTCTGGAAGGCAGTAGAAAAAGTATAAATAGCACCACTATTTATTTTAGTTGTTACTATCACACATCCTAAATATAAGTTAATAAAACCTCTAGTATTTCTGTAAAAACGCTCCTGTGACTAGAGATTGGCAAACACCCATATAGGCATTTGTGTGTGTGTGTGTGTGTGTGTGTGTGTGTGTGTGTGTGTGTGTGTTCTGGTATATGTGTGTTTGGGTTTTTTTTTTTTCAGAGAAAATCTTGAAGTTGAATTAAGCATGAGCAGTCTCAGAGAGAGAAGCATGATCCAATTTTACTTAAAGTTCTTCCAGAATAGAAGGGAGATGAAATGTAATATATATAATGCCTTCATCACAAGCATATCTATAGTTAATGGTTTTTTTCCAACCCTATCTTCTGAGGTGCTAAAAGCTTATTCCCAAGCAGTAATGCAATTCTAACCTGTGTGTAGTAAGAATCTTTGTAATAATCCTCTGAGATATGAGGTAGGAATATTATTACAGCTAGAGAAAGAGATGATGGCAAGTTAAGTGACTTGTCCAAGGAGACACAATACATCAGATTTGGGCCTTGGGAATAAACCTGGACTTCCCTTTAAGACTTTTCTCTGTAATACTGCATGGCCTTTCTGAGCCTTTGAACGTTCCTCATTAACCCTGCAGTTAATTTTCATGTTTTATAAGGCCTTTGCCACATACATAACTATAACCTCCTTTAATACAATTTCGCAGGCAATGTAAATTAAAGAAATACACTCCTAATAAAGACCAGAGAGAATCTACCTTACCCACAGATCTTGGAAACCCAGTGACTTAGAGTAATGACTTCCATCTGCCCCTAGTAACTGATACGAGGTTATCACATGGCCTACCTTATTACCCCTGTGATTGGGGACCTGACTGACACACAAATATGTTGAGACTACTGGCTATAGTTTTGCAATAATGGGAGCAATATGTGGAATATGATATGGACTCTAAAGGTTTCTTAGTGAAGTGTAAGTCAGAAAAGATTATTCTTATTCCCAATGTTAAAGATGCCTTTCCCCAAAATGACATGTATCATGCCACTATGGAATCAGCTGGATATCTATTTATTAACTAGATTCAGACAGAGGGGCAACTCTGTTTCATAAGATGCTCCACATCACAAGTATCTGCTCCCAAGATTCTATCAACACTGCTGGAGATTCCATTATTGATCTCACTGTGTTTTTCCGCAGCCCAGAAAAACAGGTACATCTCCTAAGCCCGAGCCATAGTGTTCCGGAGGTCCTTCCCTCTCATATTTACCACCTGTGTTACACATAAAGCTACATATCACTGTTCCTTAAGGACACTGGCCATGCCCTGTTTCCCACCTCAGCACCCAGGCTGCAGAGGCCTGCTTTGACTTGGAGCCAAGAGAAGAAGCCGAACGTTAGTTTACATTCTAATGCTATCTGCAAAGACACTCCTGACCAAAAGGAAAACAACAGTGTACATCACAGAAACAGAATAGTGAACACCTTAGAATGAAGTGACTTTAGTTAGGAATCTTTTCTAGGATATCCTAAGAGTTCCAACGAGGAACCATAGGTGGGTACTCGTCCTGCAATGTATGACCAAAGGCATTTACAAAGTGGCCCTTCCAAGAATAAAAGGAGATTCTGTCCTGAGTATAAATGTTCCCTCCAGAGACATCAAGAAATAAAAAAAGGATCAAGTCTCACTCTGTGTATAAATATGTGGAAGGTGTCCCATGGCATCAGGCACAGAAACAGCAATAGCAGAAGATTTTAAATAGCTAGGTAGAGATATGTGCATATTTAAAGATCTACCTACCTACCCACATTCCTACATATTTATCTATCATCTATCATCTGAATATACAGACACAGACACTAATTTGAAGAAAGTGGGTCATGAGGACCCCAAACTAGCCAGTTAGCAGTCCGTGGGATCATTGCTATTTCCCAGTGAGAACATTCCAACTAAGGTGTCTAGACCAACAAAGCAAAAATTTATGAAGAAGCAACACTAGGCTGGTAGTGAGTGGTGGCACGCCTATGCCCACCTGTCATTTGTGGCCCGTGAGCACTGGCCATGGGAGACACAGCACCATATTGGACACGATCGAGAGCATATTCAGCTTCTTGCACAACACTTCCTGGGTCTGGCGAAGTATCACCACCCAGCTGCTGCTGGGACTGGGTCTTTAAAGGGCCAGTCCACTGTTTTATCAAGCCAGTTGCTCCAAAACAATGAGACCCAGGACAACACCAGTGAATTCTTGAACATGTGCCCATTGCCACACTTCTTTTGCTGTGAAGTGAGTTCCTTGATCAGAAGCAATGCTGTGTGGGATACCATGATGGTGGGTAAGGCATTCAGTAAGCCCATGGATGATAGTTTTGGCAGATGAATTATCTACAGAAAAGGCAAAGATAAAGAGAAAATGTCTATTCCAGGATATTAATACATCCATCATCTATATGCATTCACCTTCATTCCTCAGGATAACAAGCTGACTTTCACAGGGAAATCCTATTGGCCAGTGAGGGTGGATGGAGAACCATGGCTATATGATGGGCGCATAAAGTCTGGAAACTTTGAACAGATCCCTTTGATACAGGGTAGGAATATACTTCTGTAACTTACATGGCTGAGAAAAGCACATTACAGAAAAATTGTTGTTTTGTATCTGGAAACTATATTCTATTACCTAGAAGTTTCCCAGTGCCTAAGATAGACCAAAATCATAAAAAATGTCTTCATAAAAACGGGCCCAGGCCTTTCTCTAATTTCATTCAGTGCATACTTGGGCAAATTGCTTTGTTGGAAATGTTTATGTAACATTTCAACCCTCAATTGAAAGGAAAGATAAATAGCCATTTTGTGTGTGCCCCCTCCTCCATTTTTGGTGAGGATTAAATAGAAAAATATGTTAAGCACATAGCTCAAGCCTAGAACATTGAGACTTCTTCAGAAACAATAACTAAAAAGGACATAGATAATCATCTGATTTCACAACAATCTCATAAAGTAGTCTATACAGAAAAACTGACCTCAAAGAAATGCATCATAATCATCTTGCTAACAAATACCATCTATCATGAATTTTTGGTGTGTGTGTGTGTGTGTGTGTGTGTGTGAAGTGGGGGAGAGGGACTTCAAAATAAATACAAGCTCATTGTAGAAATATTTAAAAACACGCAAAGAAAATTATTTATTACCTACTACAGGCCTGGTGCATGAAATTCATGCACAGAGGAATGGGGGAGGGAGGGGAGCCCCTCAGTCTAGCCTGCACCCTCTCCAATCCCTTGGGGAATGTCCAACTGCCAGTTTGTGCCCTCACTTTTAACAGATGACAGCTCCATTGTTGTTTCTTTCTTTTCATGCTTAAACCCACTGGAATTAGTAGGCATTCAAAGTTTGTATACATTTTGGGGAGGACACCCAGTATATCTCTAGGGTTAAAGAAACCAACGGCAGATTTGGAACCCCCAGACAGGGAACCTTGCTCACTCCCTGCATGTCTCCCTACTCCACTTTCCACCTTCAAGGGCAGTGAGAGAATCAATGTCTTCTCTCATTAACTCGGAAAAGCACATCCTGTCACCTGCTGCTCTGCAGGCGTGCGCTATGTTCCAAGCAAGTGACGCTCACTCAGGGCAGCCTTCGCTCATGGGCGCCAGGACCCAAAATCCACATTCCTCCTCTGCAGTCACCCCGACTATCCCACCATTTCACTGAGAGGATGGAACTTCTTGCCTCCTTTGGGCTCCTGATCTTGAACGTTGACCGAAGGCACCTCAGTGAGGACTGTCCATGTCCACCAAATGTGTCTGCACCTGCTCCTGCCTCAGCACCTGCATTAGGCCATGGAGCTGATCTTGTTGCTGCAGTGGCCTCTGTGGGAATAAAGCATCACTACTCTGCCCTCTCACTGTCATGTCACAGGCATCCACCCTTAGCACCCAGAATACCCAGGTACTCTCCAAAGGACTTGAGTGTGCCAGAGGGGATGTGCACATGTCCTGTGGGGGGAGGTAGGCATGCTGGGGCTGATGGAAGTGCTGCAGAGGGGTGGGGGGAACTTGCACGCGCCATGGTACAGGACTGTTGCAGGCGTGGGTGACAGCGCGCTGGGGGACATTTGCAGGCCAGATGGGGAGGAGAGGATCTGCAGATCCCCAAACCCCCATGGCATGGCCAAGAGGAAGTCCATCTGTCCCTATGATTGCGTACCTTCTGGGCCAGGAGGAGGGACTTGAGCAGCCACTCCTCTGCACAGATGGCCTGAAGGCTCTGCTTGTCATGCTTTCGGCTGCCACTGCCACCATGTGGAGAGTCCAGGCTGCCCTCTGCTGGCCCTCCTCCCTAGCCCAGAGACTCTCTGCGCGCACTGCCCACAGGCCCGAAACGGCCTGGGTGGGGTGGGACACCTGCACACTGCCCATAGGCCCTCCACAGGTGGGAGGTTGGGGTGGAACGTCCCCTTCTCAGCCTGGCCACCACCATCTTTGTCACGGAATTATGGTCAATTTGCATATTCCATCTCTATTAGATAGGATAACCCTTGTATTTATTAAATATAAATTACATACACATATAAGTAGTAGTATTGATAATGATAACAGGAGCTAAAGTCTATTGAGTCCTTTTATGAACACAGGCTTTCTCTAAATACTTTCCATGGGGGAAACTACTTGGCCTTGACAATATTGTAGTGGTTAAAACTATTCTTGCCTTCATTACCAGTGAGAAACCTGAGACCTCGGGTCATTACCAGCTCTCCCAAGGTCACCACCAGCCTCAGTGGCAGAGATGACTCAAACCTGGGCCAGTTGACCTACAATTAAAAGCCAGCTAAACCTGGGCCTTAGTCACTATACTGCTAACCCTAATACAGACATATTTTTTTACACTGGAATCATGCCACCACTTCTTTATAAGGTGACTTCACTAAAACTTATGTTAACATCTCTTCATGTCATTAAATGTTCCGACATGATGATGTCTAGGGCAACAGGGTATTACAATTGGATAAGTACACTGTTTATTCAGCCAATTCTATATTGTTGGATGCTTATCTGTTGTGAATGTAACACTCATTTCAAAGATACTTTTGTAAATACATTGTTCTGAACATGACTGTGTTTTCATGGGACAAATTCCTAGAGTGGAATTGCTAGATCATTTTTGAGGGTTTGTTTGAAAAATACGATAGCGGTTATCTCTGCCACCACTTGTGAAGGAGCATGCTCTGAATCCCAGCCTCTGATTCTACTGAGGTCGAACCAACTCTGTGATAAGTTCTGTTTATTCCTGCCACATGGTGCCAGAGGACCAGTCCGAGTCCAGCCCTCTAAGAGCCTCCTCCTGAGTGATGCCGTTTTTATCCAAGTGCTAATTTCCATTGGGAGAACATACATAATTACTTCTTTGAACCTAGAGGAATGAAATTTTCTATCTATTGGTTGATTTAGATAGAAACTCTGATGCCAAAGAGAAACTAGTTCTTCAGCCCAATGTCTGATGCATGGGCTTGAATTAAAAAGGATAAAATGCAAGCTTCTGTATAGTCAGTTATAATAGAAAATTCTTCTCCATATTAAGTAATCTGGACTTATTGTTAAAGAAAATAATTCCTTCCCTCCCCACCCCCTCGCCCTGCCATCAGCCTCTATCAGAAGAAGCAAAGGCACAGTCAGCATCCCAGGACATCCAGCATCAACCTAACTCAAAGCTCTCATTAAAAGAGCTGCTGCAATGAGAGATCCACCTGATAGCTCCACTTCATGGAAAATATTATCCTCACAAATGAATGCCCATGCAAATCAGGGATCCCCTCAAATTTCTAGAAGCTGAGAAATAAAATAGCTCTTGACTAGGGTAAATCATTTCAAGTGGACAAATTGGGGGAAACTGGAGTTTTCACTTTGCTCCATACATGGGTGCAGATCTATCCATTTGTTCCTGGGAAAATTTCATATCTCTTTTTGACTTTCAATGTAAAAAGATCAATCCAAAATGAGAGGCAGTACTTCAACCTCAACTGCAGATGCTTGTTTTTAAAAGAATAAAGGAAATATCAAGGAAAAGTAAGATTCCTCCAGGTGTATTTCCACCTGTATTTCCCTCCAGGTGGATGGTCTTGGTGTGTCCTAATCTGGGAAAGAGCTACTGCACTAGCATTTGGGAAGGCTCCCTTGAGAGGCTTTGTTCTTGCTCTTGACCATTGCACCTTCCAAGGATTTCAGCATCTTGAGAGAGAGTCTCGGGACACAACACCATGCAGATGCCAAAATACAGGTAGTGTTTATTTTTAATATATAAAGTGCTCAGAAACTTCACGCAGGAACACTCAGGAGCCCATTTCCTCCAGCATAGCCATCGCTAAGGCCAGACACGGAGGAGTTAAAGAAGGCCAGGGTGTCAGAACAGCTGGAGATAATTACTTCCAATCAAAGGACTTTCGGAAAAGCAACAGAACAGCAGGGTGAGGTGTTCTGCCCAGCTGGATTATAGGAGTCATCTGGACAGAGGCAACTGGGCTTAAGCACTAGTAAGGGAATTTTGCACTGTTTGATCTTATTTTAAGACCTAAGAAAGAGATTGGGATTGGTTTGAACCTGGTTTAAAAAGCCCAAAGGTAGACATTCCTGCCATAAACAGCTTGAACTCTCTTGTCCTATAAATGGGGATATTTAGGAAAGATGTGTTAGGGCCAAGGGGGTTTTGTGTGTTAAACACAAGATCAAGTTCTACTTCTAAGATTCTGAAGGATGGTTTTGTATTCCCATTTTCCAACATGAGCAATTGGTCTAAAACCCTGGACATCTGATGCTGTCCTTTATATGCTTTTCCTTAAGGTCCTTAAAGAAAGCATCAAACTTTCAACTTTTTTCATCAAGTCATCTTTTCTGCAGCCCTAAATTATATTTCAACAACTGCCTCTTTCCCTCATAGGACCAAGATTCACGAAAAGATTTCTTCCACGAGAGCATGTATTGTAGCCAGCACTATTTAAGGAGATATCAGATCTCTGAAGTCTTTAAATTGGATTTTCTTCTCAGATACACTTTTTTATTTAAAAATATGTATAAAATGTACTATATTCAGTATCTAAACTTTGACCCTTTCCTTGATGAACTCCAATCCAAAACTATGAACTCTCCTCTTTTGATTGAGGTGTAATGTTAAGAAATAAGCTCTAAACTTTGCAAAACTGGGTACTTTATCAGGTAACCACAGAATTAAGCCTACCAAGCAACTTGAAAGAAAGCACGCTTCCTTCAAAGCTGATGGCATTAGATATTACAAGATAAAATGGAAAACGCCTCATGTACAAACATCTGGGGCAGGACTGACACAGACAGTAGACATGACAGCCTTTTCATTTGTGATACAGAATTGGAGGGGGGGGGCGGTAAGGCACCATGGAGGATGTCAGAAATGGTTCCACACAAGAGCACTGTCAGCACCTAAGATGTGGCTTCCTTCCTGAGAAACTGTTAATGGCTCCCCAGTGCTTTAGCACAAAGTCCTCGGAGTTCACAGAGCACATCGTGGTATGCTTCCAACCTGTCTCCGATGCCTCTTCTCTTTCCCCATCTTCCCTCTTTGTCCCTGTACCATGTAGGTCTGAAAAAATGCCTTTTACATTCTTACCTTGAACTTTTGGACCTGTTGTAACTTGAGATTCAAATAATTTACCCTAGTTGCTCTGATTTTCTACTCATCCTTACAGGTCTACCTCTGAAGTCTTTTCTCCAGACCACATCTTTAACCAATGAACAAGAGGCTTTACTCTATTTCCATTTACCAAACCAAAATCCATGCCTTAGCCTCACTTGCCCAAAGAATGAATTGATCCTTTAATGGTATATGCACAGTAGTATGTGCATTTATCTACTATTCAGTTGTCCCATAATTCTGGCACTGATTCATTCATACATTTGTGTGTTTTTTAAAAAAGAGTGCTTTCTGTGTAAGTATGGCCAATCACTCCTCAAAATTCTGGGAATCAAGCAGTGAACTGGATAGACTGACAATCTCAGGGCCAAATTTATTCACATAATCTTATAGTTAGCCACTCAGCTGTCTGCTCTCCTTCAAAGAGGGACACCTTCTTAATAATCTTGAAATCCACAAAACTTAGCATGAAGTAAGATTTATGAACATAGTAATATATCTAAAGTGAAGCTCACTATGTTCTAAGGAAAGCTTTCATGATTTACATGAAAATTCTCATGAAGTCCTCACAAAAGCCCTGTAAGGTGCTCATTTTGCCCAGAGAAGGCAAGAAACTTGTCCAAGGTCATATAGTTATGAAGTAGCAGAGTCAGGAACTGATCCCAAGTATATGTGATATGGTAAATGCATGAATGAATGAAAGAAAAATGAATGAATGTTATAGAGAGACCAGTCCTTTGTCTCCAGGTAAGGTGGGCAGGTAGTTGTTAGCCAAAGGGAGAACAATACAAAGTGTGAACATGTCCATTCTTGGTGGAGGAGGAAGCAACTGGCTTCATGGGCTTGAAGAATTTGAAGCTTAAGCTAAAATGTATACCATCTGCTTCATTATTACAGCTGAATTTGGTGGTGGGGGAGGACTAGTTAAAAGTGACTGGTTAATTAATTCACTCATTTTTTACCCTAAGAAAAGAGAAAAAAATAAAATAAGTCTATCCCAATAAAAGAAATAAATTCCTTTCTTTTCACCATGGCAGGACAATCACCCATGTGGCTTGTTTGAGGATCCACATTAAAACTTCCTCTAGGTTCTCTTGATACTCTGACAGTGACTGGCTTGGCCTTTGAAATTTCTGTCAGTACCCCATTCCCCAAAGTAAGTTTCATTACACATGGCATAATGGTAACATCAGCTCACAATACTTTCTAGAGTTGGTAAAAATCTTTACAGCCTTCTCTCTTCCATGTTGCTACAGACATGCAGAAAGCATTTATTTATGTGGATAAGATTTGAAAATGTAAATAGTGAGGAAGAGGAAGTGTGTGAGGCATGCAGGCTGACAGAGTTGTTATGGCTGAGCATCAATGTTGAGCCTGATAAGTTTCATAATCCTCACCATAAAAGGGGAGATTTTTATTCCATTCCTCTTGAAGTCACAATTCTTTGTGAAATATAACTACTCACAATAATGGGAAGAATTAATTTCCACCATTTTGCTTATAAAAATGGCCACAGGAAAAGTCCAGGTTACTTCTTTGACATAGTTCATTGGTTATTGACAGACAACAGAATTCACTTACGTCACTTGAGATTGCCATGCTTGCCTTAATGCCCCCTATATAGTTAGTTAATTGAATATAACACTCTTCAAAACTTTTTTTATAAAAAGTAACTGACATAAGCTGGGGGAACTCCTTTGCCCTTTCTCCATGGCAAAGCATCATTAATGTGACCCTCTAGGTCTCACTCACACCCTAGTTTCATCCTTCTCTGGCTGACGGATGTGGAACAACTGGGCATTCCCAGCTCAGTCCTTCCTTGTGTCCTGCCCTATGTCTGAAGATAGCAAGTGGTTTTGCTCTGCATGAATGTGAATAGCTTCTCAGAATGTAAGGTCCCCAATCTGCCCAACCAGACTCTTGTGCTTACTAGGTGTATCAGTTAACAATGTGATTTTTTTTTCAATAGATGGAGTTACACATATGTTGCTATATATGCGATTTGATATGTATGCTATTTTGTTGTATTGACAATAAGCTTTAAAACTTCATATGTCAAATTTTCTCAAGGTGTTAACATCATAAATATTTTTACACTTAAAAATGTCGAATTTCGTGCCCAGAAAAAGAGCATTTGCAGGAACTTTTAATTCATTACTCATTACTTTATTTTGGAGAAAAATGCTGCTGAATACTTTGGGAAGCTCCATCTCAAGATACTGGTGAGCGCTGGTTTAAATGCTTTAAAAGTGATGATTTCGATGTGAAAGACAACGCACATCCAGGTCAACAGAAAAAGTTTGAAGGCCAACAATTACAAGCATTACTGGATTAAGATGTGTGTCAACTCAAAAACAACTTGCAGAAAGATTAAATGTTGCTCAGCAAACAATTTCTGATCATTTACTATCAATGGGAAAGATTTTAAAGGAAGGAAAATGGGTGCTACATCAACTGAATGAAAGACAAATTGAAAATCGAAAAATCATCAGTAAAATGTTGCTTCAATGACACAAAAGAAAGTCTTTTTTGCATCAAATTTTGACTGGCAATAAAAAGTGGATTTATTTTGAGAATCCCATATACACACACACAAAGCAAGGGTTGATCCCATCAGCATCAACTGCAAAGCCAAATCTCTTTGGAAAGAAGACAATGCTCTGCGTTTGGTGGGATCAGTAAGGTGTGGTATATTATGAGCTTCTAAAACCAGGTGAAACCATTAATACTGATCTCTACCAACAACAAATAATCAATTTGAATCACGCTTTGATTGTGAAATGACCAGAATGTGCCAGAAGACATAGCAAAGTAATTTTGCTTGATGATGATGTACCATCACACACTTCAAAACCAGTTAAAGACACATTAAAAGATGTTGCCTGGGAAGTATTAACCCAACCTCCATATTCACCAGACCTTGCTCCTTCAGATTACCACTTGTTCCGATCGATGGCACAAGCAATTTCTGAGCAGCACCTCAAAACATACGAAGTGGAAAATTTGGTCTCTGGTTTGCTTCAAAACAAGAAAAGTTCTATTGGGATGGTATCCCCAAATTACCTGACAGATGGAGGAAATGTGTAGGTAACAATGAACATTACTTTCAATAAAACACTTATGATGTTTCTCTTGAAATTATTGTGTTTTCTTTGATTACAAAATCCACATTATTAACCGAAACACCTTGTCGAAGTTGGACAGGCTGAGGGGTGTCATTTTGGGACCCACCCAAACTTCAGTGCTAGTTTGGAGCAACTAAAAGGTTATGCTTTGTGAGTAAGAAGAGTGTTTTGTTTTTAGTCTAAGAAAGAGTTCTAAACCAAATATGAATAGTTATTAAGTTTAGATCTTACCTCTAAAACCCTACCACTAAAAATCTCTTTCTGTTGCTCCAGATATTTTAACTTTATGTTAAAATATCTGCTACCACCTTTAAAAAAACAAAAAAAAAACTTACAAATCCCCAGAAATGTGAAGGTAAACAGTGCAATTGTCTGAGAGCCCTTGAGTCCTCAGTGCCACATGGCCAACTTCGAGATGACATTACCATTGGTATTTCAGATCCAAAATAAGAGGCTATGGGTCTGAACAGGAAATCTGCTCTAAACCTCTGTCCTGCAGGTAAAGAGTTTTACAACTGACTTTGTTCTAATCAGCGATGTGAGGGATGATTAAAGCGAGGGTTTATAAGTGGCAGGGTAGGGTCATGATTTGTGATATGTTCCCAGTTGAACATTCATTCTTTCTTGCCCTCTTTTTTCCCCTTTATTCCTCAAAGGAAACAACTGTCAGATTTTGAGAAGGTGGGGTTCTAATAAAATTCTGCCTACATTTCATCTGTTGCTGCTTCTGGACACACACACACACACACACACACACACACACACACACACACACTTAGTGAAGGCTAGGGTTTCTGGAGATTACTCTCAGAGTTCCCATTCCATCCAAAGCACATATCCAAAAATTCTTCTGGAAAGGTTATCAGAGGCAGTAAAGGATGTGGAAACATCACTATGTAGAGTAATGGGCCAGGAAACTAAATATTTATTCTACCCACTGAGCCCCAGCTATGTTAGCTATAACTAAAGTTTAGGAAAGAACTCTGTACCTGTCTCTAATGGAGGATGTACCTTCCAGATTTATCAAATATGCCTGGTTTGAAGATTAGTTCCCAGTAGGAGATTCCTTAAACAGAAGAACGCTTTGAAAAAGGTTTGTTTGATCCTTCATCTCATTTTTCCTTAAGTATGTTTGGAAAGTATGGTAATGTATTTTAAGTAGAGCCTTCACTCATTTTAATGAGATAAAATGCCTATGGTGGTCTTATAATGTTGGAAAGATATTTATTTACAGCCCCACAGTCTTTTTCTTTGAAAAAAAGAGTATCTTAGAGTAAGACTTAAACATTTCCTACAAAGAAGTTATTTGTTGCAATTTCACTGTCATAATAGGTATTAATTCTTCTAGCTTTATTTCTAGATGACCCAGGTAGAATTTATCTCTTCCTTCTGTAGATTATTTTCTCTGCTTAAGGATTGGCAATATATGTATCCCTTTACAATGTAATCTCCTATATCCAGCTAATTTTTATTCAGTACAATATCAAGGAACTGGTTAAAATATTTATGCACATCATGTGACTTTCTTCATTAACAAACATATAAATGTGTTATATATGCATAAACAAAATTGAAAAGATAGACACAAAATGATAAAAATTATTGCCTGATGTAGTATGTGTGATTTTTCTTTTAAATGTTTGATATCATATTTTTTTTAAATTTAAAGTTCGTTGAATAAATGTAACCTTTGCATTCAAAATATGTCATTTTTTTGAAGTCTGAATTAAAGTTTTTTTGGGATTAAAACGGCAGCTTTCCGGCTTAGCTCTTCTAAAGTATATGCATTTTGTTTCATGTTTGCTTTAGCCATGCAGCCACATAAAATTACGTTAATAGAACCTGAGAATATTATTTTAAGTATTAAATTTTTATTTATGTGTGTAATAAAGATTGTCTTTTCCACCAACTGTTTACTTCTGGTATTTTCAATAAAAAAATAAGATAGTAAAATAAGAACAGAACTGAAAAGGAGGCCACAAGTCTGCCAATCATAACAGCCAAAATAATAGCTGTGTTTCTGCCTCAAATATGTCTCTAAGGTTTTCTTTTCTCTTTGTTTGTTTACAGAAAGAAACATCCTTAAAAGAAATATATTTTTCCTACCACTATATATTAGATGAGATATCCCAGATGAGAATCGAATATTGGGCTTAATAATCAGTGTATGATACAACGTTATCAACAATATGTATGATTTACTATTGCATTTAGCCAAAAGTTTTATTTATTTAAAGGAACTAGTATCAGATTAAAGTGAATCTTTATGCAGGCAAGTTATTCTTGGTGACTAACCTGATGAGATATTATACATATTTTTTGTTTTGTTTTTTAACTTGATCCCAGGATAGAATTTGGAGGGGATGTAATGCACGTTGCTTATAAAAGTTTCTCAAATATCAGTTCTTTAAGTCCGGCTTCTGGTTATAGGTTTATGGTTGGAGGACTAATATTCTGTATTTGTTAACTAAGGACAGATTGATCAATGAGTTATAGAAACATAAAGAATGGCAGTATTATAAGACAGAACATTCCCAACTTCCTCATTTATAAAGGAGGAACATGAAGTAGAGAATTATAGAGCATAAGAAATAATGCCTCATTCATCTGTTTATTCCTTCATTTAACACTTGTATCACTTAAGATGCTTTCAACTGCAGGAAACAATATACACCCACAAGTGGCTTAAAAGATAAATGTATTGTTTCACATGGCTTGCATCAAGGAAGGCCCATGGGAGATGTTAAGGCTCTTGGGTTTTCTCCTATAGGAGACATAGAGCCATTATAACTCTGGGTATTGTGGTGTCTGAATGTGAGAGGACAAGCCCGAAAATAGGAACACAAGTTATAATCAAATTAGTTAGAAGCCTGTAAAGGCACTCACCCAAATCTGGTCAATATAATGGGGATGAAGGGAAAAGAAAGATTTAAAATATGCTAGAAGCAAAATTGGCAAGAATATAAACACTGGTTAAATACGGGCCATTAAGAAGAAGGAGGAGTGATGGACAGTGCCCAGATTTCTGCTTTTTGCATCTGGTCCTATCAACTGAGGCAGAGATGACTGAGAGAGGACTCAATTTGAAGAGGAAGATGAAAAGGTTTATTTCAGACTTTTGAAGGTAGAGCTGCCAATGGGAAATCCAGGTAGACACAACCAGCAAAAGTTTGGATAATGGTTTAAAGTATGTTTCATATCAACAGCTTGAGATGAAAATTTGGGAATCATAAAACTGATGAAAGAAGGTGAAGGGATTAGCCAAAGAATATATATACATGACACATAGACACAGACAATAGTGTGGTGATGGCCAGAAGGAAGGGGGTGGAGGGAGGCTGGGGGAAAGTGGGCAAAGGGGGAGAAAATGAGGACATCTGTATCAGTGTCAACAATAAAAATAAGGTTAACCAAAAAAAAAAGTATAAAAAGATGAAGCCACAATAGTAGATGGTTCACAAACTGTAAGCCCGAGATGAAGAGGGGCTCAGAACTTCACCATGGGAAGGCCAGTCTATGAAGAGTAAGAATCAAGGATCCCATGAAGATGACAGAGAAGGAGCTGCCAAATGTACATATCTATAATACTAAAAGTGTAATATGCTAATTAGCCAGACATCCTTCCACACGACCTTCCAGATGAATCCGAGGGGGAAGGGGGGTGAAGGGAGGAGGGGACACAAGAGTCCCTTGCACAAATTTTGTGCATTGGGCCTCTAGTAATGAAGATAAGAAGCTAAAGGAAGGCAAGGGATTCAAGGGAAAGGGGTCAATCTTGTTCGTTTGTCTATTAATACTGAATATAAATTGTAATATATAATTATGTATTAGTTTCAGGTGTGATCATCAGGGTTAGATGATCACATACTTCACAAAATGTTCTCTCTGATATTTTCAGTACCCACTTGGCACCATATACATGATTATTACAATATTATCAACTATATTCTCTATGCTATACCTTACATCTCATGACTATTTTGTAACTACCAATCTATATTTCTCAATCCCTTCGCCTTTTCTATCCAGTCCCTTAATCCCCCCTCCCCTCTGCCAATCATCAGTTTGTTTTCTATATCTGTAAGTCTGTTTCTATTTTGTTTATTCATTTATATTGTTCTTTAGATTCCATACATAATGCCACAGAATGAGGAATGAATTATTTTAATTGAGTTTGGTGATTAGAAGTGCCTGGTGATAACCTTACCAGTAAAGAAATTTGCTAAGAAGGAGATATTTCCATGGACTGAACATTTCTGTATATTGCATCAGGTAAAAACAGGGTAGCCCCTTCCCCCTTGAGAAGTTTAGGGGATTAATAGACAGAGTTGAAGTTCAAAGTGGGCAGAGCAGAAACCTGTGGCCAGCTCATATAGCTGCCTCAGGTCAGGACAGGAGCCAGATCCCTCTGTCCTGGGTCCAGATCTCAGACTTTCAGATGGCTACATGTACCAAAGAACCTCAAAAATAAGTGCAATCTCTCAGCACAAATTCTAATCTTACAACAGTCTGGATGAGTTGCTGAGCAGAATTTTTCAAACATATCAAAACACACTCAAAAGGGTCAAAGAGGTAGAATGCTTAGGTGATTTACTCTAATGGGAGCAAGCAGAGCCCAACAAACTGAAAATAAGTGATACTCCAGAGAATCAGTGCATTTTAGACATTGAGAAAGGATTTTATGGGACCAAGCAGCCTTAGTAGGTAAAATGGTGTGGATGGATGGATTTTAAAACAGCACCCTATATCAACATAATCCTGACATAATTTTTTTTAATAATCAGGGTGGTTGGATCATGTTGAAGTGCTTGGGAAAAGGAACAAATACTTAGAGGTGCCAAGTTCTTGATGCTTCTTGGGGGCCACAGAGTTCTTCTCTCCACATTGATCCTCACTCAGCAAGGGAAAGACTTGTTCCCACAGCATGTGTTGGGAACATAGGAAAGCTGTGAGAGCTCCTACTTCGTGGAGAAGAGAGGGAGATAAAGCTGGCCATAAGGCCAGAACCAGATAAGGAAGGGCTTTATATATCATGCTAAGGAGTCTGGACTTTATCTTGTGGGCTAGCAGAGAGCTAGTAAATACTTTTAAGTAAGGGATTATCATGATCAGATTTCTGTTTTCTGGCAGCTACAGTGTGGAGGAGAAATGAAGGTGGAAGAAGACTGGAGGCAAAGAGGCCAGTTAGTAAGTCCTGCTTAGTCTCCTTCTTTCCCTCTGCCTCAGGAGTCCCACAAGCCAAGGCTCCAGATCCTGTATGGCTATGACCATGACCTTCCTTTGCAGGGGCTACTTCACTCATTTGGGTTTTCATCCCCCATGCATGCACACTGTATTCATGTGCTGTACACAAACACACACACACACACACACACACACACACACACACACACACACACCTAGAGCCTAGAGCCTGGTTTTCATTCTGATCCTTCCTAGGTAGGCTCAAGACTTGGTACCTAGGCCACCCAGCATCCTGTCAGGGAACAACAGGATATATGACATAATTTAAGGACTCCTTGTCTGCTGGGAATACAGAGAAGGTCCATGGGATTTGGTCAAGGGATGGGAATGAAGCCATGTGATTGTATGAAAATTATAGTCAAGCTGCTTAGATGAATTTAATGCAAAATATTTCTTTTCTATATATTTTCAGTATATTTCCCGTGGAATGCACTGAAAGGTAGGCAGAATCCTAAAAGTCAAGAGAAAGAAATTGAAAAAGAGAGGGAATTAAAAATGTATGTGAACACAGTAGACCTTGTACAAGAAGGCTCACGTGAATAATCTTGTGCTCTGATGGCCACTAATTAGCCACAAAAGAGATGGCCAAGGAGAATGGAAGCTCAATTCCCCCAGAGGAAAAGAAAGAGCAAATGTTAAATACAATATTTGCAAGTGATGACTCAATAGCAAGCAGGTTTAAGAGGAGGCATAATAGAAATTGTCTATGTATCTGGTTCTAAATGGTGCGGGTGTTTCTGGGTTACCACTAAATTATAGACAGTCCTTGCTAATAGCTGTAAGTCTTGGAAGGGGGTTGAATACTATAGCCTGAGTGAACTGCTAAGAGATATTAAACCTAAAGGAAACAAACTAATGCCGCTGTGGGCTTTAATGTTGAAAGAATTATCTTTGGCACATTCTTTCTACAAAGTAATATCTATGGCCTTTTCTCTTCCTCCTATTAAAATACAGGAGATAAGTGGAGATGATCTAATCTAAATAGTGGAAAGAGGGCAGGGCCATCCTATTTTACTGAATCACTGAGATACCCTTGAATATTGCAAATTTGAAATGTGACCATTAATCACAAAGATCAACTCTTATTTCTGAGGGAAACTGTTGTACATGTTCTGTGAGAATGATGAAGTTGCACTGCACAACTGGTGCTGATGTTCCCTTTGCCCTACTGGGACAGTGCACAGAGCCTGAGTCCTACCCTGGTGATTACTGGGGTTAGTGAGCAGGTTGACTGTACAGGGGAGGCATGAAACCACAAACAAGAGCATCTCACAGTGAAGCTGCTGGTGAGCAGGGAGGTCAGCAGGCGATGGAGACAAGATAGTCACAGCAGGCGGGATTGCTCCATGGTAGGATTTACAGGTCCCTCCTTCATGGCTCAGATACTGAAAGCTGGATGAGCTTTGTCTCACGGAGTCTGGTAACTCCCCTTTTCACATAAGGTAGAGCACTAATCTTAAAAGGAGTGGCTTCCAAATAATTTAAAACTTGGTGTTGCTCTCACCCTCTAACCTCAAGAGTTGAGAGTTGATGGGGCTAAGCTGCTAGGTTTCAAGAGTGCCAGATCTTTAAGCCTGAAACATGTCTTCCTTCCTTCCTCTCCTTGTAAGGCCAGGACACTTAGTCTTCCAAGCGTCTGTGCTAATTAAATGCAGATCCAGTGTGCCAGAAATGTTTTGAATGTAAAAGATTAACGAGAGAGAAAACTTTTGTGAAAGAAGGACATGGAGACAGCTGAGGCCCCTCCTCATTGACATGGTTAAAGGGGGAGGTGAGCTCGAGGTGTTCAGAACGTGTGTGGAACAATTCTTTTTAAAGAAATACTTGGCTCCAATGGGAAACAATGGCCAAAATATTTCAGGAATGAAGGCAGCAGCCACCCAGGAGGGCTCTCTGTGATCCTGGGTGACAGATGAGCTATAAGTGGACTGTTGGAGTGAGCAGGGGTGAGATTAAGCCATTCTGCACTGGCCTCTTCTGACCATGTTCACTCTTGTTTTGTTTTAGAGCTCACCATCAGGGGAATCCTCTGTCCATTCTGACCCTCCCTTCCCAATTTGGCATTTAGAGGCATAAATCAGGATTAGAGCTGCCATTAAGCTTTAGACATAGTGTCTTTAAGACAAAAGTAAGACCATTACCGGCAATCTTAGCTCTGGGGACAGTGTTGCATTGCTAATTTGGGACAGTACGAATTAATCACTGGGAGAAGCTTGGTGTTCCTGTGGGCAACACCAATCTCTTCAAATATTTTGACTCTAACTTGGTCAATCAGCTGAGCAGTGGGAGGTGAGAAAGGAGACAAAGATTTGTGTTTTGGTAATTTGCCAGCACTTAGATGTCAACTAACCTTGGAGAAGCAGAAAGGATTTTTTTAGAAACATTTAGCAGTGGTCAGACTGATGAACATCTTTGGAGACACGGTAATGATGTAATGATGGCAACAATGTTATTTTTACAGCATTAGAAGAAAGGAGGACAACTAGCAGCTGCCAAACTCATTGGCCACATAGATCCCTAATAAATCCTGGTGAGCCTGCCCAATATTAGTCATACAAGTTAAGCCAGTGAATCTGTGAGGACTTAAAGATACATTACTTTGAGTTGGGAGGGTAAGAGAAAACCTTCTGGCAGATGGTAAGAGGAAGGGTAATTTAGTATACATTCTTAACATTTTGAAAAGCTGTACTGAGGCAACATTTGTCTTTTGGGATGAATACCTTGCTTTCTCAAGAGAAAGTGGCAATTTCTCATCAAAGAAAGATGCAGGGAGTATACCTAAGGAAAGAGAAACTTTTTCAAGTATTTCAGGTTTTTAAGAAAATATTTTAAAAAAACAACAACACATGGCCAAATAGTACGTGTCAACCTATAGACCAAATCATGATTTGATTCCCAGTCAGGCCATATGCCCAGGTTGCAGGCTTGATCCTCAGTGTGGGGTATTCAGGAGGCAGGCAATCAATGATCCCTTCTCATCATTGATGTTTCTATCTCTCCCTCACCCTTCCTCTCTGAAATCAATCCCATCTATTAAAAGAATAATATGTAAATTGACTGTCATGCCAAGACACAAAATGGCTGCCCCCATGTAGTCAAAGATAGCTGTCCCCACGTGGACACAAGATGGCCACCACAAGATGGCCTGCAGGGGAGGGCAGTTGTGGGCAGTTAAGGGTGATCAGCAGTAGAGGACAGTTGGGGTTGATCAGGCCAGCAGGGAGGGCAGTTAGGGGTGACTGGGCCAGCAGAAGAGGGCAGTTGGAAGAGACCAGGCCAGCAGGGAAGGGCAGTTGGAAGAGAACAGGCCAGCATGGGAGGGCAGTTGGGGGCAATTGGATCAGCTGGGGAGCAGTTAGGCATTGATCAAGCTGGCAGGGGAGGTGATCAGCCTGGCAGGCAGAAGCAGTTAGGTGCAATCAGGCAAAGGCAGGTGAACGGTTGGGAGCCAGTAGTCCTGGATTGTGAGAAGGATATCCATATGCCCATTTAGGCCCACTGGGATCAGGCCTAAACGGGCAGTTGGACATCCCTCAAAGGGTCCCAGATTGGAGAGGGTGCAGGCTGGGCTGAGGGACATGGCTCCCCACCCCGGAATGAATTTCGTGCACCAGACCTCTAGTAGAAATATATTTAAAACAAAAACAACAACAACACATGATATCATTTCCATGCACACTGAATTCACATTTACTAAAGGCTGAAAAAGACTCAATACTTCCAGTGAAGATGCTGTTCTTTCTTTATATTCATGCCATTGCCCCTCATAATGCTAGGAGTAGTAGATCCTATTAATATCCCTGTTTAACAGAGCAGCAGACTGCCATTTACTATGATTCAAAGAGAACCTATAGCTAATAGTTGTGAAACTTGAGATTGGACATGTGGCCTATCAGACTCGAGCCCAAGACACCAGATATGTGGCTAAGCTATGGAAAATTCTGCCTCTTTAGAGGTAGAACATCAGGACCAGGGCACAGGGGTTGAAGTGGGACAGATATGGGTTCTTCCACTTGCCAGCTGTGTGACTTAATCAGGCTCTGAGCCTCGACTGTGAATGGAGGTCAGAGTTCTTTCAACACAGTTTTTGACAGGGTTAAGTTATATAACAGAGAAGCAATGTCCAATACATCATCAGTATTTACTAATGACTGTTTCTTAGAATGACAATCATTGGAATACACTTATACTAGTTTCACTTTCCTTTTGAACAGTGATGGCCAAGCTTGGGCCCCACTTTAGACCAATTAGTCAGCATTTCTGGGAAGAAACCTTAGAATATGAACTCTCATCCTCATTACTCTTAGAATAAGACCGCTTTGGGACATAATTCCTTTGGGTTTGGGGTTCCTTTTGTCTAACCCAGTGGTCAGCAAACTGCGGCTCGTGAGCCGCTTAACCTATCCCAAGGAACAACAACAACAAAGAACAACAACAGCCTGTAATTACTGGAATTGAGAGTCTAGGTTAGTGGTCGGCAAATTCATTAGTCAACAGAGTGGCAAACTGTGGCTTGTGAGCCGCATGTGGCTTGTGAGCTGCAGTTTGCCCACCACTGCTCTAACCCAAACTAACCAATCATTTAAAAGTAATTTTTAAAGGCCATCTCATGCCACTGCTCTACGTCATTCCTGCACAACTTTTTATTTCTCCTTATCTATAAAGATTAGTGGTGCTATACCAGTCTAATAAAGAGGGAATATGCTAATTTACCATCACACCCTCACAAAGATGGTCGTGTCCACAGCCAATAAGGAGGGAATATGCTAATTGACTGCCACATCCTCAAAGATGGTGGCACTCACAGTTGCCCAGGGCCATCTGAGGCTCAGGTAACTAGGGCCAGCCGAGGCTTGCACTGCTGGCAGGGCAGCAGCAGAGGTGTGATGGGAGTGTCACCTTCCCATGATTGCCAGATCGCCTCCTGCCCCTGAGGGCTCCTGGACTGTGAGAGGGGGCAGGTTGGACTGAGACCCCCTCTACAGTGCATGAATTTTCATGCACCGGGCCTTTAGCATAAGATAAGCTTCAACTCTAGTTCTCTCAGACACTGAATTATAATTGGTTCAAAGCACACATTTACAGGAAAGATTATCTGAGTCCTTCACTTTGAAAGTGCTTTTCTCAAACAGGTAATGTGCTGAGAGCCAGAAAGGAAAGCCTCTTCAGAGACCCCGCCCCCAATCACATGTCAATCTTTTAAAAGTCAGTTCACAATTTCCCCATTCCAGAAATTGGCACTTATTTCAACTACTTCCACATCACTCCCAGAATTTCAGTTGTGAGTCCACAGTTAGATAACAAAAGTCCTCAATACACTGGAACCTTGTTTCTCAAACATCTCCCATCTCAAACAATTCACTTCTCAACCTGACAACCCTTTCATGCTGATATCTATGTGATCAGTCACACATCTCTCAGGTGACAAGTAAAGGAGAGAATGTATGAATATGAGTCAGTTTACTACTGTTAAAATCTCAGAATATTGTGTTGTGAATATTATTTTTGCTTTTGTTGCTGCTTATAATTGTTAAATTTTCATTTTCTACTGTACATTTTATTTTCTTTTTATTATATTTTCATTTATATTTCATGTCCTTTTTGCTTTTAAAGTTTATATTTATATATTAAACAGTACAATGGACATGCAGTGTATATAAGAAAGGTTAAAACAGGGAATCATTTGGGGTTCTGGAATGGATTAATTCAATTTATATTATTTCTAATGGGAAAAAATGATTCATTTTTCTAACAACCTTCCAGAATGAATAAAGTTCAAAAAACAAGGTTATACTGTAGTGACAGTTTAGTATCTGTCGTCAAGTAGATGGTATAGTTGTGGAAGCCAGGTGCCATGTTAAATAGGGATAGCAGACACCAGGGAAATAGAGGTGTGATGTGGGCATCACCTTCCCCTGATCACCAGGTCACCTTCCACCCCTGAGAGCTGTGCAGTGAGGACAAGTGGCAATATATCCCCTTAAACAGTGGCTTCTGCCCAATCACAGAGTCTCCATTCTATTTGTTAAGACATCTTTTTTTTTTCTTTTAAATGTGTTTTTATTAATTTCAGAGAGAGGAAGGGAGAGGGAGAGAGAGAGAGAAATATTGATGAGAGAGAATCACTGACTGGCTGCGTACTGTACACCCCCTGCTGGGGATTGAGGTGCACAACAAAATTGAGAGGAAGGCCCGGATTTCCCATTTACCCTCCTGCCCCCACACAGGCACAGCCTCCCCAGGGATCAACATCACTGCTCTAGCCATTTGATTTCCTTATGAACTGGCATTTCTTACTGCTATTGATAATGGAACTAAAACCCATGAATTCTGCCGCCCAGATTTCATTAGTTTCACCTGGAGAATCACCTCTAGCAATTGCTGAACAAAACAAGCTGGAGACCGAGCCCTCGGTGATCCCAGCTGTATCTCTTGCTCCAACAGTGTTTGGAGGGAACAGAGCCAGGGACGTCCCTTCCTCCAGCCTTTGACCACTCTCCAGCATCTCATTCAGCCACCCCCTGAGCACCGCCTCAGCCATCCTCACCTCCCAGACCAGCCAACTCCATTTTTTTAACCTTAACTCATTGCCGAACAACCAGGAGCCCCCAAATTCATCAAAAACATTCCACCGAGGCCGAGGCTGCCGCCTGGCCACCCCACATCTGCAGCCCGGCATCTACCTCTCTGGGCCTCTAGTTCCCTGTAGACTTTGTGGCCATGGAGGGCGGGCTGGTTCTTCCGAGCAGAAGCAGGAGGGCACCCGCATCTCTCAAAGACACGAACCATCTCAGAGGCTGCCTTCTCTCCAGGACATGCTGAGGCCTCCCTAAGGTGAGTGGGCAACACTCGGGACACCATGGCCTTGGAGGGGACCCTGATCCAGGCCTTTTGGAGCCGCAGCCCTGCGTTCTGTCTGCGCAGACTCTTATCTCTGTGACTTCCTGCAGAGCCACTTCCTGGTGAACAGGTGATATTCATTAAGAAGATGGGCGACAACAGCAGAACACCCATGAAAAAACACACATGATGTCAAAATAAGCCAAAGGAAAATTATTTAGGCAAAAATTAAAAAGAATCCCAAGTCTAATTTGCAGAGAGGATCCCTTTGTTAACTTTTGGTCGAGAATGTGTTTGTGTGTTTTCAGAGAGCAACTCCAAGACCATGTGGGTTCCTGCGACAGTGAGGAACTGACGGGTCTGTTCCAGTCACAAGGACGGTCCAGAGATGGGGGACACTGACAACACCTTGCCACGCTAGCAGTCGGCAGCTGTGCATGGCTGCAGGTGGCCCAGGACCATACCAGAGAGGATGGATCTTGCATTGCCATGATGTGTCCACCTCTGGATACCATTGCTGACATAAAGAACTATTTGACATTGAAATTGGGACTCAGAACAGTTGGACATTGAAACTGACACTCAAACATTTTTTGTTCTTATACGTTTGTTTCTAGTATGCAGAGGCAAGATATTTTTGAAGAAAAGAAACAGGGGGGAGTGATTGATATAGAGACAGGGTGGCTTTGAACAGGATGTCAAGCTACAGGAGGAAGGCTGGGGTGGATGGGAGGCGGATACTGGGGGAGATCAACCGAAGGACTTGTATGCATGCATATGAGCATAACCAATGAATGAAAGACACTGGGGCAGGGAGGGGGGCAGGTGGGGACATGTGCTGGGGGTTAAGGGAGGCTGGGGGGAGGATATTGGGGGGGGAAGGAAAACATATGTACTACTATTAAATATAAGTTATAAATAAAAAAAATTAAAAAAAGAAGATAGGTGACAAAGTAGCTGGAGTTCAACTCATGTGGTGTAGCTCTAGAATCTGGACTCCTGAGCATTGAGAGTTACTGCATCTTAGCTCAGCACTGGGTAGCTGGTCATCTGATGGGAGAATGTGGCCTGGGTGGGATTATTCAATGCGAGGATCAGGGGGAGGAAGCAAACACGTTTGTTTGAAAAGTATACCCTGTGGAAGGCCAGCAGTTTATTGAATGCATGCCTCTTACAGGACAGGCTAGCTGGTGCAGGTGGAGCAAGTCGAAGTTGAGAGGAGCATGTTACAAAAACAAATGTCTGACAAGAAAAGTGGAAGATCTGACACCCATCTGACAGAATGAGCTTTGCAGGTGGTAGAAAAAGAAAGACACGAGTTTAAGTTAATTATAAAAACACAACTGAGTCTCCCAGGAATGGGGCCAAGGGTAAGGAAAAGAGGAGAGACATACTCCAGTGCTCCAGAAATAGCTATGGCAAAAATATATATATTGCAGCTGTCATTAGGTTTCTGAGTTATTCAAGACCTGACAAGATGGAGTGATGAGGGACATCCAGGGCACCTGGGGAAGGACACATGGAAGAAGTATTGGGCTTGACCAGGCCTTGAGGGGCTTGGACTCTCTCAATTCCATCAGTTTTCTTCAGCAGAATGGTAGGCAAGATTCTCCTGGTCAATCCAAATGCTCTTGGTTCTAAGGACAGCTATGCTGGGTGAATCCTCTTCCGCCTTCTTTAGTTATCCAGGCAAGGTCTCTTTTTCCTGATCATGTTCACCTGCCTTCTGGAAGAGCTCAACCTTGCTCCTAAGAAAATCTCTTTCTTGCCTAATCGTCATGTTTTTATCCTTGTTACACCATCCAGTTCCTCCTTGTTACCTAACATACTTGGTTTCTGAAGAGCCAGTATTCTTGGCACAGACCTTTTTAATTTGCCTTCTTAGCTTTGGCTTTTGAATGAATTTCCTTAGGTTGCTTCTCTAAAGATAAGTGGTCTAGCCTTTATTTAATAGGCACCTCTTTTGAAGAAGGGCATTCACTGATTCAAACACCACCCCTCCTCTGAATCCAGTCAGAAGACAATGGGTGGGCAGAGCTCTCTAGACACAAACTAAGCGAATATAGGGTGTGAGCCTTCCCCTCTCCACCTCCTTGAATGTGAACGCATATCAGGAAAAGATTGGCCCAGGCCCTATTTGCTCCTGAAACATAGAGTCCGAGCTTAAACAAAACCAAAACACAAGGGAGCTGAAATCATCACACACCACCAACTCCTAACACTAGTGTGCTGTGATATCTGACAAAGGGATCCCTTTGTTCCATCATCATCTTCTTTTTTTAATTTAAATTCTTTTTTTGTTGAAGGTATTACATATGTCTCCTCTCCCCGCCATGACCTCTCTCCTAATCCTTTTCTGGGCTGCACCCACAATACCAGGCTGAGCTGCCCTGTGCAGTTCACAGAGGCTAAGCCTGCACACTCAGCTGGCTGGGGTCTATTTTGGCAAATAACTAGCTGCACCCCTGGAAAAATAGTCACATGCATGTGGCATCAGAACCTCAGGATACAATTCCAGGAGCCCTGATGACAAAGCGGTAAGACTTGTCTCCCCGCTATACCATCAGAAGCAAAGATCACCATGTATGTTTTTTATCTGCTTATTGTTGTGTGTGTTTTTGTTTTTGTTTTGTTAATCCTCACCTGGAAGATATTTTTCTATTGATTTTTAGCAAGAGTGGAAGGGAGGTGGGGAGAGAGAAACATGGACAATGAAGAGAAAAAAAAGATCACATTGTTTGCCTCATTCAGGAGAAAACATTTCAAAAATGTTCCATGTGAATTGAATTCTTATTAGATGAGGGATACATCATTGGTTGCCTCCCACACATGCCCCAACCAGGGATCAAGCCTGCAACCAAAGTGTGAGCCCTTGACTGGAACTGAACCTGGACCTGCCAAATCTCTATCCACTGAGCCAAACCAATGCTAGGAGAACCATGTATTATTTTTGTACCCTAAATATCAGTTTTTGTACCCATCTTTCAAGGTGAATAGACTGTGTGCAATTGAAACAAGCAATAAATAACATCTGTAGCCATAAGAAGCCAATGAAAATCAAAGTATTATCATTCATTTACAAATATTTTTTTATTGATTTCAGTGAGGAAGGGAGAGGGAGAGATAGAAACATCAATGATGAGAGATAATCCTTAATCAGCTGCCTCCTGCACTCCACATTGGGAATCCAGCCCTCAACCAAGGCATGTGCCCTGATGGAATGGAACCTGACCTTCTGAGGTGGATGCTCAACTACTGAGACACACTGGCTGGGCAAAATATTATCATTCTTACTGATAAAAGCTGAGATGGAGGATATGGCTTAGGTGTACGTTATCTAATTCTTCACTCTATTTCTGTACCTCATCATATGTCATACTGATCAGGGCCACCACAAGTCACTCCTGTAAGAGCCTCCTGACCCAAGTAGCTTAGATCCCAAAGGGAACAGATCAGAACATCAACTTTCCGTGGGCAGGCACCTTCAATAGGAGAACTTAGAATTACCTCCTGTTCTTCCAGCTTGCCAGTTGGAAAATCCCATGAGAAGGTACAAGTCAGCAAGAGCATGGGAGAGGCCACAGGCCCAAGGATATGAGAAGGTTCCTCTTGGGAACACGAGGCCAGGTCAACACTTTAGACGAGGCTTTTAAAGGATCACCTTAATATTAAAGGACTAAGAGGCTGGGTAGGGAATTGTTCCTCAAACCCAAGGACTTAGAGAATGTTGGTTCTTCTCCCTGCTCATCTGTAAGACTGAGCTCACTTCCTAAACTACAGAGTTTTAAATCCAGGTTGAAAAATAGATTCATGAGATTTAGGAATAGCTGTTCCAAGTATTTTCTAGTAAGAATTCAATTCACATGTAACATTTTTTAAAAGTTTTCTGGAAAAGAGCTTTGGAAATTGTAAGATACCTTACAGAGAAGTATGACATTGTTTTTTGTAAGTTACAGTGGCTTTTCCCCCCAATAAACCTATATTTCCAAAGGTAGAGGAATGGGCATACGGGGCATTTGGAGTGTGCAATCTTCTAGTCTTCACTGTCCTGGAGATTAAATGGATTAAGTAAATGGGATATGCATTTTCTTTAATGTTAGAATGCAAATGGGAACCCCTGCTTTTTCTTTTTTTAATAAGAAGCATCCATATTCCCAACTCAATTATTATTTTTCTATTTTCATTTCCAGACTCTACTTCTACTTATGTTCTTTCTAAAAAAAATATAGATATATATGTTAAGAGGTTGGGTAGGGAATTCTTCACCAAACAACTATATATATATACACACACATACATACATACTAGTGGCCCTGTGCACGAAATTCATGCAGTTGCCTGTGACCACCCAGCCCCAGGGACTGGGCACTCACTGCCACTTCCACACGCAGCACCCAGGGGATGGGCCCCACTCTGTCACTTCCCCGTGCAGCACACGGGGGCAGTGGAGTGCTCCCAGCCACCGCTCCTGCCCAGCTGCCTCCATGCACAGCACGTGGAGGCCAAGAGGAACTCCCCTCCCCCACCACAGTGCATGGGAGCTGTGGGGCGCTCCCAGCCACTGCCCCTGCCCAGCTGCCTCTGCACACAGCTCGGGCGGCCAGGGCACCCTGGTGCTTGATGCCGCTACTGCTTTGTCTCCACCCCAGGACCCAGCCCTCGTGCTGCTTGGCCCCACCGCTTGGCCCCACCCCCTGCTCCTGATTGGCTGGTAGCATAGCCGATCAGGAGCCAAGGTACAGTCACATTTGCGTGTTACTCTTTTATTAGATAGGATATATATATATATATATATATATATATATATATATATATATATATATTCACACACACATACACACACACGCACACACACACTGGTCCGGTGCACGAAATTTGTGCACTGGTGGGGGGGTGGAAGAGGGGTGTCCCTAGCCTGGCCTGCATCCTCTCTAATCTGGGACCCCTGTGGGATGGGGCCTAAAATAGCAGTCGGATAACCTCCTCGCAATCCGAGACTACTGGCTCCTAACTGCTCACCTGCCTGCCTGCTTGATCTCCCCCAACCACTCTGCCTGCTGGCCTGCTTGCCTCTAACTGCACCCCGCTGCCGACTTGATCACCCCCAACTGCCCTCCCCTCCTGGCCTGATCACCCATAACTGCCTCTGCCTTGGCCCCAGCACCATGGCTTTCTCCGGAAGGACATCTGAATGTCTCATGGTCTAATTAGCATATTACCTTTTTATTAATATAGATAGGATATGACATACTGCCATAGCTATAAGATATCTACCAGTATTACCTATGAGAATATGTACTTCATGAGATAGAAGGCATCTAATACATTACATTGTATATGTTGTAAGTAGTAGGAGATACAGTGTTTGTAGCAATAATATATACCCTGTGACTTCCCTTCTTGATCTGGGAATGGTTCCCAGGTCTTTGAACATTTCCTGGCCCCTAATGTATTGTTTTTTTTTTTTTGCCATTCAGTATAACTTTATTTACTGTTTATTGCACATAATTCGAGGTCTTTAATCTCTAACCACCAAAGATTCAAAGGACTATTTTTTCCATGAATTTTAACATTGACATTAGTGAATTCATGTATTCATGTTTTTTTTTTATTGTAAACATCTGAATTATTCACATTGTTACAGATCCTGAACTCATAAGCCTGGACCAGGCACAGGCTGGCAGCAAGCCTGGAAGCCACTCTGCAAGCAAACTGATACTCTGTATAAGGAGAAAAGTCATAGCATAACATTTAATGCCCGACTTTAATTCATATACTATCTGGGACTCAACTGCTTGTTTGGTGATGGGGTTGATTATTGGGAGGATTATTCCTGAAATAATTAAGGAAAGGAAGGCTCAATCTTCCTTCTTGGTTGCTTGAAGATGGCAGGTGGGTTAGTACACAAAGTATGTACCAGGGGAAAGGCCCTCCCTGTGTACCAAGTCTTGTGCTCACAGCTCTGGGTGCGTTCACTCCGGAACCCCCAGTCCACAATCCTGCCTTGGAGCACATGCTCTCTCCTGGCCTCTGTCTCTGCTGTTCGAATCCTGGTCACGCTCACCCAGCGTCCCCCAGAAAGCATACGGTGCTGTGTTGCCCAAGAGAAGGCCTTCCTGCAGCCCCAATCTCTTGGCCAGGTTACCATTTTGGCTAACCTGGTGCCATTAAACATTTTTTTTTTAATTGTGCTGATGTACACATAACATAAAAACAATCACGAACCATTGTTAAGCGTACAGCTTAGCAGTGTCAGAGTACACTGACATTGATGTACAACCACCGCTACCCTCCATCTCAGTAACTTTCATTTTGCAGAACAGAAACTGTCCCCACTGAACACAAACTCCCATCCCCCTCCCAGCCTGGCACCCACCCTCCTCCACTGTCTATGAACTTAAGACCTGAAGTGTCTCCTGGCATGGAGTCACGTGGTTTTTGTGTTTTTGACCGACTGGCACAGTGCCCTCCAGGGCCGTCCGTGCTGCAGCGGGTCAGAAGCTCTTTGGAGGGGGAGTGTGTGTATCACGCGTTTATACCTTCACCCTCTGGCACTCAGGGGCTGTTGTAAGGCCCCGGGCTCGCGGCACAGAGCCCGACCTCTTCTCATTCTGATCCCTGTGTCCCTGGTTGTACCCACCCGCCCTCCGAGGCCTAGGGCACCACAACACTCCCACCGGTGTGCATGCACGTACCTCCTTGATCTGCACGGGGGATGCTGGGCGGGGAGTGGAACCAGTACTTGATCAGGCCCCGGAACCTCAGGATCAGGAGGATGCATGTACCTGCCAGCCCCTCCAGCGACAGGAAGGTGGCCACAGTAACCGCCTTTCCTAGACCCAGGTGTAGGCTGGCCTCCCTGCTGTGATCGCAACCAGGGCCCCCCACCCCATCGCCCCCGGACCCTTTCCTCTGCATGCCAGGGCCTACAGCCATCTCCTGCTGTGATAGTAAACAGGGAGCCACCTTCGCCTCCTGGCCCAGCTCTGCCATCCCAACTGGGCCCCCTCCATCTCTGCCTGGCCCTGCCCTCGGCCTGCCTGGGCCTACAGCCAGCCAGCTTCTGGAAAGGCCTCTCTAGGAAGAGGCCTTTCCCAGAGCTGGCTGTAGGTTGGGCACCATGCTGCCATGGGCTGCCATCGGCCCCGCCCCCTCTCCTGCTTGACTGGTACCATAGCAAAGGTATGATCAAATTTGCATTTTTCTCTTTTATTAGATAGGATATATATATATATATATATATATATATATATATATATATCCTAGAAAATAAAAGGCTAATATGCAAATTATCACCTCAACCAGGGGGCCGGCCTGTCACCCACCCACAGCCCCTCTCCCTGACCAGCCCCGCCCAATTGGTTGCAATCGGCATGAGCTGGCCGAACCACAGCCATGCATGAATTTGTGCAACAGGCCTCTAGTAGATATCCTATCTAATAAAAGAGTAATATGCAAATTCGACAGTACCTTCACTATACACACAAGCCACGCCCACAAGTCACACCCACCAGCCAATCAGGAGCAGATTATGCAAACAAACCCCAACCAAGATGGCTGCCGCTACTGAGAGCAGGAAGAAGGCTTGGGTTTCCCTGGCAACAAAGGAAGCCAAGTTTTCTGCCTGCCGTTGCTGGTCTAGGCTTCTACTCCAGGCTACACAGTTTCAAACAGAAATGGCTGCCACCACAGAGCGAGCAGAAGGCTTGGCTCCACTGCAGGCTACAAAGTTTCAATTGTAGAACATAAATTAATGCCAGATACCAGGGCCCCCACTTGGGTCGCTGGGAGGCAAGGCTGGCCTGCAAACCTACACAGGTCCCTCGCCCAGGCCGCCCCTCACCCCAAGGGAACTTCCACCCTGATCTGGGACACTCTTCAGTGCAAACCAGCTGGCCCCCACCCATGCACCAGGCCTCTATCCTATCTACTAAAAGAACAATTTGCAGATTGACCATCACTCCAACACACAAGAGGGCTGCCCTCATGTGGTCAAAGATCCTGCCTCCATGTGGACACAAAATGGCCACCACAAGATGGCCAGCAGGGGAGGGCAATTGGGAGGGACCAGGCCTGCAAGGGTGGGCAGTTAGGGGCAATCAAGCCTGCGGAGGGCAATTAGGGATGACCAAGCTGGCAGAGAAGGGAAGTTGGGGGCAAACAGGCTGGCAGGGGAGCAGTTAGACATGAATTAGGCTGGCAGGGTAGTGGTTAGCAGGTGATCAGGCTAGCAGGCAGAAGCAGTTAGGGGCAATCAAGGAGATAGGCAGGTGAGCAGTTTGGAGCCAGCAGTCCTGGATTGTGAGTAGGATGTCTGACTGCCCATTTAGGCAGGATCGGGCCTGAACGGGAAGTCGGGCATCGCTCGCATAGTCCCAGATTGGAGAGGGTACAGGCTGGGCTAAGGGACATCCCCAGAACCCTGTGCACGAATTTTGTGCACCGGGCCTCTAATATATATATATATATATATATATATATATATATATATATATATATATATATACTGGTGAATTTCATGCACCTCTAATACATACATACTAGAGGCCTGGTGCACGAATTCATGCATGGGGGGCATATCCCTTAGCCCAGCCTACACTCTCTCCAATCTGGGACCTGTCGAGGGATGTCCAACTGCCTGTATAGGCCCAATTCTGTTAGGATCAGGCCTAAAGGGCAGTTGGACATCCTTCTCACAATCCAGGACTGCTGGCTCCAAACTGCTCACCTGCCTGCCTCCCTGATTGCCCCTAACTGCTTCTGCCTGCTAGCCTGATCACCCGCTAACCACTACCCTGCCAGCCTAATTCATGTCTAACTGCTCTCCTGCCAGCCTGTTTGCCCCCAACTTCCCTCCTCTGCCGGCCTGGTCCCTCCCAACTGCCCTCCCTGCCTACAACTTTCCTCCCTTGCAGGGCCATCAACCTCCCAAAGGCTTTCCCCTGCTGGCCATCTTGTGGTGGCCATCTTGTGTCCACATGGGGGCAAGATCTTTGACCACATGGGGCCAGCCCTCTTGTGTGTTGGAATGATGGTAAATCTGCAAATCACTCTTTTATTAGATAGGATAGAGGCCTGGTTCCTGGATAGAGGCCAGCTGGTTTGTCCTGAGGAGTGTCCCAGATCAGGGGGGGGGGTTCCCTTGGGTGAGGGGCAACCTTGGCGAGGGGCCTGTGGAGTTTTGCAGGCCAGCCTCACCCTCCACTCACCCAAGCAGAGGCCCTGGTATCTGGGATTAATCTATGTCTACAATTGAAACTTTGTAGCCTAGAGTGGAGGCCTAGGCCAGCAATGGCAGGCTGAAAGCTTGGCTTCCTCTGTTGCCAGGGAAATCCAAGCCTCTGTTCTCTCCAGCTCTGTGGCTACCACCATTTCTGTATCTTTTATAATTGAAACTTTGTAGCATTGAGTGGAGGCCTGTCAGCTGGAAAGCTTGGATTCCTCTGTTGCCAGGGAAACCCAAGCCTTCCTCCTGCTCTCAGTAGCAGCAGCCATCTTGCTTGGGGTTTATTTGCATAATCTGCTCCAGAGTGGCTGGTGGGTGTGGGTGTGGGCATGGTTTGTGGGTGTGGTGAAGGTACGGCCAAATTTGTATATTACTCTTTATATATCCTATCTAACAAAAGAGTAATATGCTTTCTGCCTGCCAGCTTCCACTCAATGCTACAAAATTTCAGTTATAAAAGATACACAATGGCGGCAGCCACTGAGCTAGAGGGAACAGAGGCTTGGGTTTCGCTGCCACTAAGAGCAGGAGGAAGGTTTGGGTTTCCCTGGCAATGGAGGAAGCCAAGCTTTCCGCCTGCCCTTGCTGGCTTAGGTCTCCACTCTAGGCTACAAGGTTTCAAACAGAAATGGCTGCCACCACAGAGTGAGCAGAAGGCTTGGCTCTGCTCCAGGCTACAAAGTTTCAACTACAGACATAAATTAATCCCAGATTCCAGGGCCCCCACTTGGGTCTCTGGGGGTGTGTGGCCGGCCTGCAAACTTCCAGAGGCCCCTCACTCAAGCCGCCCCTCACCCCAAGGGAACCCCCACCCTGATCTGGGACACTCTTCAGTGCAAACCAGCTGGCCCCCACCCATGCACCAGGCTTCTATCCTATCTCATAAAACAGTAATTTGCAGATAGACCATCACTTCAACACAGAAGAGGGCTGGCCCCATGTGGTCAAAGATCCTGCCCCCATGTGGACACAAGATGGCCACCACAAGATGACCAGCAGGGGAGGGCCTTTCGGAGGTTCCAGGCCCTACAAGGGAGGGCAGTTGTGGGCAATCAGGCCAGCAGGGGAAGGCAGTTGGGGTTGATCAAGCCTGCAGGGGAGGGTAGTTAGGGGTGGCCAGGCCCACAGAGGAGGGAAGTTGGGGGCAAACAGGCTGGCAGGGGAGCAGTCAGACATCAATTAAGCTGGCAAGGTAGTGGTTAGCTGGTGATCAGGCTGGCAGGCAGAAGCGGTTAGGGGCAATCAGGGGGGCAGGCAGGTAAGCAGTTTGGAGCCAGCAGTCCTGGGTTGTGAGAATGATGTCTGACTGCCCATTTAGGCCCGATCCTACTAGGATCCTACTAGGATCGGGCCTAAATGGGCAGTCAGACGTCCCTCGAGGGGTCCCAGATTGGTTAGGGTGCAGGCTGGGCTGAGGGACATCCCTCGCCCCCCACACCTCATACATGAATTTTGTGCCCTGAGCCTCTAGTATATATGTATTCTTCAGCTATTAGAACTGTACACAAACTGATTCCAAAATATTTTCCAATTTTCCATGACCGGTGTATTTTCTTGCATGTGGTCGTTAGGATCTCATATGACTAGAGTCTCCTTTTTTTGCTAGAGAAACTCCTCTTCATTCAGACTATCACAGGAATTACATGGGCTCCTTGGGGACTTCAGATGCTAGTTGTGATTAATGTCCAGTTAAAGCCCTTCCCACGCTGTCTTCTTCTTCTTAATGGGAGAACATGTGAAAATGTACATAAACATTTCTACCAAGTAGGGCTCATTCCCAACAATGCATTGTCTGGTACTGAGCTTTACAATTTATAAATGCATGTCAAAACCTCATGTGTAATTTCCTTTGTGCTGTATGATTATTCTTAATTAGTCTTTCATAAATAAAAATCCCCTTAACCTGAAGATTTCCTTTAAGTGAAATTCTGGGTAGATGCAATGGATAAAATATCTTAATTACCCTCCTGTGCCCAGGAAGGATTACTTGTTTCATTGAGCCTTCAATATAAAAGAAGTCATTGCAACCCTGACCAGTGTGGCTCAGTTGGTTGGAGCATCCTCCTATGTAACAAAAGGTTGCTGGTTCGATTCCCCGTAGGGCACATACCCAGGATATGGATTTGAACCCTAGTCAGTGCATGTGGGAGGCAATGATCAACACTTCTCTCTCACCTCTCTTTTATTTTTATTTATTTGTTTGTTTGTTTGTTTGTTATTTATTTATTATTTTTTGTAGAAAATCAAACATAAAAAACAGTTTGATTCCAGCCTCACAGTGCCAGGTACAATGTCTGGGGACAGACTCTGGGTACAATGCTGTGTGACCCCTCACTCACACATGTGGCTCCCAGAAGGCCCCCTAGGGGGACTTACCTACAGGGGGCCAAGCCAAGGGGAAGAGTGAAGCCCCCCAAAGAGGATGTAGGGGCAAGCTTGGGGAAAAGGTGTTGCTTCTTGGCAAAGGAGATCTTCATGGCATTGTTCTGGGTGATCTTAAAGCCCTGGAGCGCATCAAGAGCAGCCCCTGCCTGAACCTCATTGTCAAACTCCACAAAGGCAATGTCATGCCGCCCTGGGACCAGCTGGTCTTCCTTGAAGCCAGGGAACTGATTGAAAAGCATGGACAGCATGAGCTCATTGGTTTCCTCTGACAGGTTGGTGAGGAACAAGATGTGATTTGGTGGGTTTTCTGAAAGAGGCTGAGCAGGTGGCATCTGCCCTGGCATAAGCCTCTGTGGGGACCTGGCCCCGGGTGGTATCTGGCCAGGTGTGAGGCCTGGAGGTGGGATCATGCCTGGGGGCAGAATATAGGGAGGCTGGCCTGGCATGTGGCGCATGATGCGGGGAACCTGAGTCATCGGCGGCATGCCAGGGAAAGGCCCAGGGTCGGCCCCCACTACGGAGGTGGCTGCCCTGCCCTGCACGACCTTCTTTGCAGCTGGGGTCTCCTGGCTCTTGGGCTTCCTCTACTCCTGCTTACAGTCACGCTCCACAAAAGTGCCCTTCATCTTGGCAATGCTATCCGAGTCGGTCTTGGCATACTGGATACGCATGGGCTTGTCTTAGAAGGGGAAACCCTGCATGGAACGCAGGGCGTTGGGGGCACGGCTGACCTCCTTACAGATGACAAAGGCTTTGCCCTCATCTTCAGGGTCCATGACACCAGGATATCGAGGATCTGGCCAAACATCCTTCTTGATCTTCTCGTTGAGGTTGTTGATATAAATGGTAGAGTTGGGCTGGGCTCGGGAACTGCCATGGAGGGAGGTGCTGTGGTAGGGCGATGGAGCTTCAGGTCCGGCTGGTGGCTGCTTCTGCGTTTCTGAATGCTGAGCGCTCTCACTTCTTTTTTAAATCAATTCAAAATATATAAAGGAAGCCACAAACATGACTGACTTTAATCACAAAAATTGTGATTAAAGGGCCTGGGATCTGCTCACATGTACATACATAGACATTCCAAATGAAAACAGCTAAATAAAACAGCGTTGGATTCCCTGTTGTTAGGAAAATAATCTCAGAGGTACTTGTACACAGAGATAGAAATAGAGATAGAGAGAGAGAATTCAGCAAGTTAGAGGTGCTACTCCCTTGAGCCCCCAGAAAGCTTTCTTTTCTCTAGATAGGATAGTTTGCAAAATAGCTTCTGTGAAAATTCTACCTACGCCTCATAACCTAACCAGGCCCTGCATGGCTCTCACCTTTATGCGCCCTGGTTGACTGATACTGCTGTGTACTACCTGATCCACTGTTGGAATAAATGATGATCATGGTCCTGTTGGCAAGCCTAGGACAAGGCAGCACATCGACAGGTATAATATAGGAAGTACGTAGGCCAGGAGTAAATAATTAAAATTGTGATTCAAGCGTAGCTTACCAGTGAAATCATTTATCAATGTCACTAGAATCCTTCAATGAAATTACAGCTTTATATATAGACTTTAGATGTACACTATTTGCTGTGATTCATGAAGAACGTCTCTATTAAATGTAGGTACTAGAGATGTTGACATCAAAAGGAAGGTCTTGATTCAAAGAACTGAGCATCTGTTCTCTTTCTGCCAACTTGAACCCCATATCTTACTTACTTTTTTATATTTAAGGAATATATCTATAGTTTTCTTTTTGCATATACATATATTTTAAATATTTCTTTATTGTTGAAAGTATTACATATGTCTCCCTTTACCCACTATGGGTCCCCTCCAGCTGGCCCCACCTCCTGCGTCAGACCTTCAGCACCCTGTTCTCTATGTCCATGGGCCATGCATATATGTATACAAGGTCTTTGTTGATTACCTCACACCCACCCACCGTCCCCCACTTCCCTCCAAGGTTCCAAATTCTGTTCCATGCTTGGAGTCTCTGGATCCACTCTGTTCATCAGTTTATTTTGTTACTTAGATTTACATATGAGTGTGATCATTTGATACTTGTCTTTCTCTGACTTATTTAATTTAGCATGATACTCTCCAGGTCCCTCCATGCTATCTCAAAGGGTAAGAGATTCTTCTTTTTTATTGCTGCATAGTATTCCATGGTATAAATGTACCACTGTTTTATTATCCACTCATCTGCTGATGGGCACTTGGGCCGTTTCCAGATCTTAGTTATTATAGATTGGGCTGCTATGAACATAGGGGTGCATATATTCTTTCTGATCAATGCTTCAGGTTTCATAGGTTATATTCCTAGAAGTGGGATCACTGGTATAACCATAGTTTTAAAATGATTGTTCTCCTTTTGCAGAGCAGTTCAGAAAATGAAAAGCAAGGTTAAAAGGTAAAAAGGCCAAATGTTGGGCAAGTATGAGTTAGGGAATAGAAAAGTAAAAACTGACCTCGGGCTCCAGGATGTACTGGAACCTTCCTTTAACTTGCATAAGTATTTTTGTAAATATTGACATCTCACTGGGTTGGGAGAAATGTCCAAGGATAACTTGGCTTTCTACTAACTGCTATTTTAAGGTGAGCAAATTATAAGAATGTAATCCCACCTAATAAAGATAGAATATGCAAATTGGCTGTCATAACTCCATGACAAAGATGGCAGCACCCACAGACAATAAGGAAGGAATATGCAAATTGATGTGACAAGGTGAGAGGCAGAAGGCGGCTCTGACTGGAGCAAAGGGGGAACAGCGGCTCCAGTGGAGTAAAGGTGGAGCCAGCAGCCAGGGGTAGAAAGGCCTATACTTACACAAATCTTCATGCATCGGGCCTTTAGTATAAATTATAACAGCATATGGCTCTTTCAAAATGGCCTTGATATCAGGTATTGCAAGAAACAGAAAAAGTAAAGTAAGAGAGGTTTGAAAACAAATTCTTCTAAATAAAGTTAGTATCTATGCTTGTCAGGTTTCTAAATATTAGATTCCCATACACAATTATTTCAGTAGAAAGTGATCTTGGAAAAATGCTAACGTCATCCACACTCTTAATCAATTCCTCTCTCTTCATGATCCCTCTGCTCTATGGCTTCCAATACAAGAGGACCCTGGGCCTACCATATGCAGGGGTAAATAGCATATGTTTAAGAAGAGTTAATAGAGTGGCATTACATTATTAGTATGATGTATACACCACTGCCTCAGACTTTCTGGAGGACGATTTAATGTCAAAAAGCTGTGAAAGTATGTATGCCCTTTGCTCCCAGAATTTTTCTAGAGACCTATCCCAAAGCTGAGGTGCACAAAACATTGGTCATCGTGACATTCTTTATAAAAACAGAAATCAGGTACAATGTAAACGGACAACAATAAGGAGAGTTCATTCTTCAGGTCACAGCAAATCCGTCCATAGAATAATTTGCAGACATAATGGCTGGGCCATAAATGTCGAAAAATATTTAAGGACATGAGAAAACCATTGCAATGTGCTGAGTGATGAGAAGCAAGTTAAAGACTGTTTGTACAGTATGATCTTATCTGAGCCTGTTTGGGCTACTCTAACAAAGTAACACAGGTGTGGTGGCTTAAACAGCAAACACTTATTTCTCACAATTGTGGAAGCTGGGAAGTCCAAGACTGAGGTAGGGGGACCCCTGTTTGATGAGGACCTGTCTTCTCCCTGAGCCCCCATCTGTCTGGGAGATGAAAGAGCTCTCTGGAGTCTCTTGTATAAGGGCACTAATTCCTTTCCCAGGACTCCATCCTCATGACCTAATCCCTTCTAAAAGGCCTATCTCCAAATATAATCATACTGGAAATTAGCTATCAACATATGAATTCTGAGGGGACACAAACATATTTCAATTTTGCAAAAGAAGCTAAAAACTGAATATAAAATTTTATAATCATAACAATTTTATATTAGTACAATTTTATATTCACAAAATTTTAAGAAAAGTCTTCAAAAAATTGTCTTTTTAGTTTAGAGATTATGAGTAATTGTAAACTAACAATCATGATTTATTGAATAATGTTCTCTGTCCCGGGCACTCTTCTAAGTGCTTCATCTGCCTTATTTTATTGAATTTAATTCTCACAAAAACCAGGAGGATAGGCGTTATTGTATCTCTTAGAAAATAAACTGATGTACACAGAAATTAAGAGGTTTTGTCAAAATAACAACAGCAGGCATGAGGTTCAACCTTGGCAGTCTATGCAAAAAACACATTTTTAATTACTTTGCTATAAAAGCATCATCCCAATTTTTATTCATGTATGTTTTATAAAGTTGTCCAAATATTCTAGAGTAAACACATCATTTTACAAGCAGGAAAGTTATCTAATAAATCTTATTTTGGAATGATATTAAATACTGTAAGGGAAAGGAAAAGCTCCTAACTAGAGTTGAATAAGATTTCTATTTCAAGAAATAGATGTTCTGAAAGTAAATGAATGGATTAGAGTTTTCTTTAAGTTTATTCTGGAATACAATAAAACCATGTAACTGATAAGTAACAAATGACAACATTTCTGCCTTACTAATCACCCCTATTTAAATTTTTTTATACAGATGATCAAACTACCCAAAGATCATGATATTTCCTTAATATGACTGACTGTCTGTGCTTGGTTTCCATCTTTCCCCTTCATTTCTCCTTTTGAAAGAAGCCTCCTATAGACATGTGACAACTTGTTCTTATGAGTAAGCAGAGAACAAAGTACAGAAAATGATACATTGTGAAATTAAGCCCATCATCCTTTCAAAAAAAATCGGTCACAATTTGCTTTGTTGGAGCAATCTGTCCCTTGTTACCGATTTATATGGCTCTTTGGGACTGTGTTAGAAAAACATTATTATTATTAGCAGTAGTAATACTTGGCAGGCGTTCAGCACATTTCATCAAAGACTCCAAGAGCTTAGCCATCAATCAAACATGCCTTGGTGTGTTCCTAGGAGGAGGAGGTATTAGTCCTGTTTGGAACAGAGGTTAAGTGACTTGCCCAAGGCCTTGAAGCCTGTGAGATTCAGAGCTGGGAATTAAACCCCAGAGACTTGACACCCAGCATCCTGCTCTCCTTCCTGGAGCACATTTCCTCGCCTGTCTGAAAGATGTAGGGATAAATAAAGCATCTGAGAGAAAAATGTCCTGCTCCCCAGCATGTGTTCTTATGTGCAAGCTCTTCTGGCATTAAATTGAAAAAGCACACGGAGTTTCATTCAGACCTTGAGCTGGTAGATTTCAGTTTTGGCACCTGTTTCATTCATTCCTTTGCCAACTGTTTAGTCAATGCTACCAGGTATTAGGCAACAGTTCAGTTATGAATGACCCAGCTGTGGCCCACAGGGAGTTTTCAGTCTAGTAGGAAACAAAGACTAACAAGCAGACCACAGTGACATCGAGTGATGTTGCTTAGTACATATTACTGTGGCCTGGGCTACAATTGAACTCTAGATGCCTCCTCCGTAGCAATACATCTCTGGTTTTAATGATGGAGCATCTGTATCACAGCAACCTGATGCCACATGCAGGATATACATATACCTAAAAATCAGATGTCGGCCTTTAATTTTAAGTAAAGTGTAAAACCAGTGATAATCACCCTATGTCACTTTTTAGAAGCTGGTAGAGTTACTAAGAAACCTTAGAATTAGGACAGGACTCAATAGGGGCAAAATTATTTCTTATTTTCTTCTGCTGTAATAAAAGAGAATTGTAGATGCAAAAAAAAAACTGTAGTTGGACTTGAGTTCGAAGCTTCCTCTCAGAAGGAGCAGCAGCATGGGGTACCGTGCTGGCTAACCCCCACATTTGTGTTGTGGCCTCTGTGGGCCAGGCTCTCAGTCATGAACACTGCATGCACAAGAGGCTAATAATCAAGACCCCACCCTTCAGTGGCTCATATTTATAAAGGGATGAATTTATGGGCTAATTGGAAATTTATCCAGAGGAAATTTCAAAAGTTGTCCTAAATCCTCCAAAAGAATATAATTCCACTAAATGCTAAGAGACATCTCACAATGAGATATAATGTTGCACCCACTAGCATGGTTAAAACAAAAGACTGACAATACCAAGTGTTGCTGAAGATGTGGAGCAAGTGAAACACTGATAACTTGCTGTTGGCACAGGGTCCTCAGCGAGCAGACCTACAGACTGCCCCATCTCCCAGCTGTTCTTGGGCCACACCGAATTATTCTACTCTTCTTATGTAATGCTACATGAGGGCCTGGTCAATCATGCGAGGCTATTTTGATCCCATATGTCTAGAGCTATGCTGTCAATAGACAACTGAGTTGGGTGGGTCGTGGGGACTCTGATGACAGCACAGGACCGTGACTCAGATCTAGCAGACTGCTTCAATGTGCTAATGTGGCCTGATGTCCATAGATTTTGTGGTTTTCAGGAAAGTGGAAATAAGGATTTATGTGAAACTTCCCATCAGCAGGCCATATCTAGCTTGTGGATAGCTGTATACATTTTCTGTTGCTGTTGTAAGAAATTATCCCAAACTCAATGATTAAAAGAACACAGAATTATTATTCTACTGTTCAGGAGGCCAGAAATTCGACGTGGCTCTCTCTAGGCTAAAATCAATGTGTAGCTGGCTGGGCTCCCTTCTGGAGACTTGGAAAGATTCTGTTTTCTTTCTTTTCCCAGCTTCTAGAGGTCACCCATGGCCCCCTCTCTCCAGCTCCAAAGCCAGCAATGTCTCTGTCCCTTTCTCTGTGATCACGGCTTTCTCTGACCACAGCTGGGAAAGCTTATCCACTTCCTAGGACTCGTGATTAGATTGGACCTACATGGACATTCAGGAAAGCCTCTCCATCTCAAGGCCCTTACTTTTGGTCACATTTGAAAATTCCCTTTTGACATGTAAATTAACCTATTTACAGATTGTGGCTTTTTTAAAGCTTTATTGTTGTAGAGAGTAATACTGATGTCCGATGTCCCCTTGTACCCCCTTTGTCACCCTCCCCCCAGTTCCTGCCCTTATTCTGCCTATCACAGGTGACCTCTGACCTACATATTCTCTGATATCTCTCTGCTCTGGGATTCTTTCTAGTCCCTGGAGAAAAGCTGTGAGTCTCCTCCTCTCCTGGGGTTTATTAAGATGCTTTCACCCTTGTCCAAGTGAAGGTTTTGAGGACGAGGGTTGTGAAAGTGGTGGCTAAGCTTATCCATCATTCCTTCTCAGGGACCTGTAAGTGCTCAAGGGGAAGACATGGGCTCAGAGAGCAGAGGGAACATCTTACTCTGGCCTCATCTGAGTGAGCAAAATCCTTAGTAACCTCTGAGTTAGCTCCCCCCCCTTTTAATTGAATTTATTGTGGTGACATTGTTTTGTAAAACCATACAGGCCTCAAAGGTACAACTCCATGAAAACACTATCAGCACACTGCATCGTGCACCCATCACCCCCCCATAAAAGTCTTTCCATCCCCATTATACCCCCCTTTGCCCACATCCACCTGTCCCACCCCCTTGCCTTCTGTTTGCTTCAAATTCAGTTTGTCTGCCTTGAGGCTATGGGTGTTAATGGCTGCCTTAATGGAAAGATCATCAGGCATCATGCTAGGCTTCACAGATGAAGAAGTGAACAGTGGGAATCCTGCCTTCAAGGAATTTACAATCTGGTGGTGACTTCATCTGAAAAAGGACAACAGATAATGGAACTGTGGAGCAGGCACCTTGTGAGAAGCTGTAGGTTCCTGGCTTGCTTCACATCACCTGGATGATGGGTAACATTCTCCAGGTCAAGCCCAGGGCAGGGTCCTGAGTTCTAAGTTTTAGGGAGCACAGATGTGAGTAAGAAAACCCCCCAGGTTTAAACTTTCTCTAAATAATGTCCCTGGCCCCTTCTCCACCCCTTACCCCCAACATCTTCACCTCTGTTTTATTTAGCTTAAAACTGAGACTGTCGGCTTCCATGTGAGTCTTTAGCTCAGCAAGGCACTGAGTAAGCTCTAAAGCTACGCTGTCAGAAGAGATGAAAAGGAGACAGAGTGCAGAGTAGCATTAGTGTTCTGATGATATTCCAATATTCCCATTAAGAAGCCATAAATATTGGTCATCAAAATTCAGAAATTCCTTGTGCCCAGCCCAATTTTCACAGGAATACCTGAGAACTTTGGGAGAGGCATTAGACAGTCAGAAGGAAAAGATGGATTGATCTTGGCTGGAAAGAAGAATTGAAATACAAGCTCTGAGCTAACATAGGTCATGTATTTCTGGGGCATTCTTTTGTAGGTGTGTCTGATTCTATAAAATTGAATTTGATTCCTTTTACTGTGACTTCTAAAAAATAATTATTTCTTTTGTGCAAAGTAGAAAGTATCCTCTTTTATTTTCTCTCCTTTAGAGGTGGAGTATAATAAGTAAAACAGAATGTCACGCTATTCTAGTTAAAATGCACAACGTCAGAAATTCAGCCTCATCGCTATTATGTGAGAGTAGCAACGCCAGAAGAACAATGGAACGGGAATGAGCTAGTCCAGGCCTCCTATGCTTTATCTGAGCACAGCACCTTTCTTAGTGCGGATTCCCCTGACTGACAGCAATCTTGGCAGTGGGAAGAAGTTTATGGGTATTATTAATGACCAGCAGCGAGAGCTTTTAGGTATTTAAAAAAACAAAAACAAAAAAACATTATACCTTTCAAACTAATATGGTATGAGGTCCTTCACCAAGGTGAGGTTCATAGAACTTAAAATGGAAATCTAACAGAGGCTCTTGTGCAGTTTAACAAAGTTTCAGAAGCTAAGGGTGGCTAAGCTTATGTCAACTGGAAGTGAGGCCAAGAGAAGAAGCCATCATGATGTGTGTTGGCTCCCCAGTCATCTAGGATCCCTTACTCAGCCAAACCTCTCCTGGACACTGGTGGTACTTGGTCTGTATAAAACAGTGCATGCAGTCCAATGCTTGGCAAATGAGATTGCTGTTGGGCACTACGCAGTAATAATGTGCTTAAATTCCAGGAGATTACATTAACGTTACCATAAATGGAAAACAAAATTGTCATTGTCTTTGAGGAATAAAGAAGAGAAAAATCTATTTCTACAAGACACATCATAAAATTAAGTTACTTCACATAAAATATAAATTGCTTGAGTCCCCAGAGAAAACCATTACATATAGGCAAATACAGAGACAGTTGTGACTATAACAGAAATGAAATAGGGTTACGTTGCTAAATAGACCCCTTATAATGGAGCAACAGCCTGTTTCTGAGATGCCAAGAACGTTTTAGTGCAGAAAATTTGGATAAAAAATAAGTGGATGGGAGAGAAGTTTTCAGCAACACCTTTACTGATCATCATTTCCATTGGCGAAGTCCAATTTTGATGACTTTTGCCATTTTTGAAAGAACAACAATGCCTGAGAATTTGATGAAGACACAGATTGAAAAACTGAACCGCCATGTGAGCTACTTACAGGTTTGTTAGCTTAGAGAAATAGTATGAGAAATATACCACAGCGAAGTCAAAATTGGCTATAAATCTCAAAATTCAAAAGTAAAAGGCTCGCATTGCGTTAGAGTACCAGGCTCGGCTTTAGAACCAGGAGAATCTGTACACATGGAGATCATTTTTCATTAGCTCTCTCAGGTTGTAGAATAAAACCTTCAGCAGAGAATGGGCACCCATGGAATGGCCTGCTACTGGGGGAAAGCATTGTTTGTTTTCGGCCTTATTACCGCAAGTGCTGAAACTGTTAGCAGCTTTGTTGAAGTAGAGGGGGTTATGATCCAAATAAACCAGTGGTCCCAGAGCTTGCAGAACTCGAGTGCAGGCTTTTTCTTTAGCCACAGGCAAGTCCTTCAGCCTTTGTCTCTCAATTTCATCTTTCTCCCTTGGCATAGCTCAGTGGAAAACCCCACAGTCTCCCTCAACAGAATTGCTAATAGCCTGGGGATGTGCGTGCCGTCTTCAGGAGTCATTTGACACTGGGGGCCAGAGCAAGCCTCTGTACACTGCCAAGAGAGATCAGACTATGCTTAGGTGCTAGTTTTAATCCTGGGGGAATTGTCTGCCTGCCCTGGGCAGTTTTCAGTCTATCATCTGGTGCGATTACCAAGACAAGTCTTGAAATGGTATAGCAGTTCCCTCCTGAATTATTATCAAATGCTGGATGTTCGTTCTACATGTAAACATGTCCTGAGATTCAGATGAGCGAGTTAGTTATATTTGATTTACATTTTCACTCATTGAAATGAATTTTGAGAAAAAATACTATACTATGGTGGGTAGCATGCTTGAAAATAGAATTTAAAAATATTGAGATTGCCCAATCTTCAAGGATATTTCAAGCTAACAGAAAAAGGTAGCGATGGAAACAGAGCTATAAGGGGATCACAAGAAGTACTTTCTGAATACCAAGGACAAATGGGAGTAACAGCCTTGATCTCAGGATCACCCAGAATAACATCCAGTCCTGCAACTCCATTCATGGCAAATGCCCTATAGAGATGTACAATTCTTTAAATCTTTATACCATATTCATCCTGTACCTTTTCTATGCATAGTAATACTGCTATGGTATATGTGATATATATGGCATATATAAGATATAATGTATTGCTTCTAGACTACAAACCTGTAGAGCATGTTACTGCACTGAATACAGTTGGCAACTATAACACAATGGTATTTGTGTATCTGAACATATCTAAATATAGAAAGAGGAGATCCTTCTCTGGATGAGGGGTTTTAGTTAGTGAGAAAAAATATGAAATTAACACTATAACTAAATCTTGTCATTATAATTTATTTGTATATAATTTTTCATCCACATTAAATTCAATTCCCTCTTTGCTCTCTTTCTAACATTCCAATGATAAATATCCCAAGTTAAGGTATAAATAAAGCAAAATAGAGGGGCTTGGTCATCTCACATTATGTGGAACCAGGTAGGCATTAGCAGGCAGGAAGCACCTTGTTGGGGGCACTGGGAGTCATTAGATTTATTTCAGAATGAGAGGAGGTATATCTCTTAAGACTAAGTGTTCTTCTACCTGGGTTCAGGGTTCCGGTTGGACTCTATGTAGACCACTTTCTTACCATATTCTTAAAATGTTGTGCTATTTTTAATTGATTTTTAAAGAGAGAGGAAGGGAAAGGGGGAGGGAGAGAAACATAGATGTGAGAGTTAAACATCGATTGGCTGCCTCCTGCATGCCCCAGACCAGAGATTGAGCCTGTGACATTGGCATGTGCCCTGACTGGGAATTGAACCAGCAACCTTTCAGTGTATGGCATGATGTTCAACCAACTGAGTCACACTGGCCAGGGCCTTACAATATTCTTAACTTGTTCAATATTTCTTATGCATATGCAATTCAGACTTGGGTGAATATAGCTATCAGCTTCTATACTAGCACTACCCCAAAAAGAGATGTTATATATCCTCTCGCTTTCTCTTTCCCCTCCACAGATTCTTAAGGTCCAGCTACATTAAAATGCTTACTATTTCATATTTTTGCCCAGAGCAGATGCAGCCACTTCCTCCTAGAAATATGCTAGTCTCCAAGCCTGGATACATGCTCACCAGGTGTGTTCTTGCTAATACAGTGTTTATTACATTGTCTAAGCACATATTTGTCTTCCCCTCTAACTAGGCTGTAAGTTCATGTGGCCAGGATCCAAGTCTGTATTACTCATCTTTGTATCCCAGAACTGAATACCTCACTCATAATGAATATGCTATAAATACACACTGAGAAAAAGTGAACACTCATGAACTTAAATCTCCTCATATTCATGAATAAGTGAAAGGGCTAAGAATATACCATCTTAGTAGAGATGCATCCTGCTTAAGAGTTTTCTTAATCACTCTGGTCTGACCTTATTTTTATCTGCATACTAGTTAAGTACAAAGTTAAGTAAGGAATAAACCCAGACAGAGAAGACAATATATTCTTGGGATTTCTTTTAACCTCCCACTAGGAAACTAATAAGCCGAGGCAGGGGCCAGGTAGGTAGTAAAGAAAGAATAACATATCTTCTGAACAATAGCTCTGCTTAAATATGTCCTTAATAAATGCCACAGCATTTGGGGACTCATTAAAGAGAAGAACAGTTCTCCAAATGTTCACTGTGGCCTCAGCAACAGGAGAGATAATTAAGAGGTTCTTTGTACGGAACCTAACTTTCTCAACAGCAGACTAATAGCTACGATTTTCCTAAAAAGGTCTTCCCTAATAAGGTGTAAGCTTTTGTAATTCCTGGTTCAGGCCTGTTTTCTGTCTACGAGTAAAAGTAAAATAGTTCTAGAACCCAACCCTAAAGTGCTAAAAATTTAGAATCTTTTCTAAAAAGAGAAGACAGATTGGCTAATAAAATATCTTCACTTGCTGCATATTTCCCCTCTATCCCATTTCTCACCTCTGCAGGGCTTGACAATTGTAGCAATATGCCTGCATAATGCTTATCTTAAAATTAGGATGCATTTTAAGAAAGTCAGATAATTTGGTTTTAAAAAATCATTTACCAACTAGTATTTTGAGGGAAAATGTTTTCAGATCAATAGAATAGATTTAAGAAGTACTAAATATATAACACCTAAAAAAATTAGACTTATATAAGTTTCTGTCAATATTGGAAAAATATTATGAATGTATTTAATTACATTATAAGCATCACATGACTCTATAGAATATCCTAGGAAGGGAAAGCAAAACCAGAGAGGCTAAATAATTGGATATGAGAGGTGAAGCATTGCATGATCAATTCACATTTCTCACAGATAATTATCTTCAGATAAAATTTAAAAATGCTTACTTACTAACTAGAGGCCCGATGCATGAAATTCGTGCAAGAGGAGGCCTTCCTTCCCAAGGGTGCCAGCACCGGCTTCCCTCTGGCACCCAGGACCCAGGCTTCCCTCACAGCCCCAGCTTCAGCTGGAAAGTCATCCAGTCCAATTAGCATATTATGTTTTTATTATAGACTAGAGGCCAGGTACACAAAATTCGTGCACGGGGCAGTAGGAGATGTCCCTTAGCCCAGCATGCACCCTTTCTAATCTGGGACCCCTCGAGAAATGTCCAACTGCCCATTTAGGCCTGATCCCACTCAACTGCCCATTTAGGCCCGATCCCAGTAGGATTGGGCCTAAACGGGCAGTCAGACATCCTTCTCACAATCCAGGACTACTGGCTCCAAACTGTTCACCTGCCTGTCTCCCTGATTGCCCCCAACCACTTTTGCCTACCATCCTGATCACCCCCTAACCACTACCCTGCCAGCCTAATTTATGTTTAACTGCTCCCTTGCCAGCCTGTTTGCCCCCAACTTCCCTCCTCTGCTGGCCTGGTCACCACTAACTGCCCTCCCCTGCAGGCTTGATCGCCCCCAACTGCCCTTCCTTGCAGGTCCTGGAACCTCCCAACAGCCTTCCCCTGCTGGTCAAATTGTGGTGGCCATATTGTCTCCACATAGGGCAGGATCTTTGACCACATAGGGGCAGCCCTCTTGTGTGTTGGAGTGATGGTCAATCCGTGTATTACTCCTTTATTAGATAGGATAGAGGCCTGTGCATGGGTGGGAACCAGCTGGTTTGCCCTGAAGGGTGTCCTGAATCAGGGTGGGGGTTCCCTTGGGGTATGGGATGGCCTGGGTGAGGGGCCTATGGTAGTTTGCAGGTTGGCCATGTGCCCAGTGACACAAATGGAGGCCCTGGGATCTAGGATTAACTTATGTTCTACAATTGAAACTTTGTAGCCTGGAGTGGAGACAAGCCTTCTGCTTGCTCTGTGGCCACAGCCATTTCTGTTTAAAACTTTGGAGCCAAGAGTGGAGGCCTAAGCTAGGGCTGCAGAAGCTTGGCTTCCTCCATCGCCCATGCAACCCTAGCCTCTGCTCTCTCCATATATGTGGCTGCTGCCATTTCTGTTGGGATTATGTATCTTTTATAATTGAAATTTTGTAGCATTGAATGGAGGTCTAGGGCAGCAAAGGCAGGCAAAAAGCTTGGCTTCCTCCATTGCTGGGGAAACCTAAGCCTCCCTCCTGCTCTCAGTGGTAGCAGCCATCTTGGTTGGGGTTTATTTGCATAATTTGCTCCTGATTGGCTGGTGGGCATGGCTGTGGGTGTGGCTTGATTGCAGGTAGGTCAATTTGCATATTACTATTTTATTAGATAGATTTTAAAAAAGCAAAGTGAAGGAGAACTAATTATGTTAGTAAGTTATTAAATAATTATGTAAATAAGTTAAGCTTTCATAGAATTTCCATCTATAACCTCTAAGTTATTGGGAAAAAGTATTTGTTGTTAGGTTGCCTGAAAATTTCCTCAGGTCTTAATTTTGTGCAATTACCCCTATATGTCCCCAAAACTATCATGACTAATGTACATTGGGTGTTATAAATTTACATGACAGCATCAAGAAACGATAGGCTACAGCACAGCAAGTTAATAAGTTACAGATAGATTGTTAATTTGGGGGAGATCACCATGTAAAACAAGAGCCTCCTCTCAAAGAATGGGAATTTTTTCTCAAACAAAAGTTTTAGGTAAATTGTACATTAAAATGAAATTTTAAACTTGTCACAAGCACCAAAATATATTTAAATGATTTGATCAATTTTTAATTTTTAAAAATATTCATTTGCTTGTGTATATGAATGTGTGAGTGGAAAGCTTCACACAACATTTTATTGTATACTCTGTACCATGCCTTAAGCTAAATGCTATGTTGCCACATATAAAAGGACACTAGTAACCAAGAAACTACCAGAAAGAAAAAGAATGCTTATTGGGCAGAATGCTTTCCTTTTTTCATCCAGGACACTACTTTTAAACCTGTAACTTGCACACATACATAGCGAAAACTACTGTTGGTATATTTTTTTAATTGAATCCAGAGAGGAAGGAAGAGGGAGAGAGAGATGGAAACATCAATGATGAGAAAGAATCAATGATCAGCTGCCTCCTGCACACCCCACACTAAGATCAAGCCCGCAACCTGGGCATATGCCCTTGACTGGGAATCAAACTGTGACCACCTGTTGAAGCTCAACCACTGAGCCATGTCAGCTGGGCAGAAAGTACTGTTTTATTAGCATGAATGATTATCTTATGAGATATTTTGCTCAATATTTTTTGCTTTGCTCAAGTTTTCCTTTAATCTCTGTATTGAGATTCATCTCCTGAGGGCCTGCACTGATAGAGACAGTCAGAGAGTCTCAGAAAGGCCAGGCTAGAGCAGCTTGGACTAATAACCTTCCTGTCAAGATGTTTACTATTTCATGTAGGAAAAGCAAAACAAAATAGTGAGTCACTCAAGTCTTATAAAGTGAAATATAAGCAAAATATGAGTGGAAACCTCTAATTATTGTCTAATTTGAGAGCCAGTGATTTTAAGGTCAACATTCATGAACTATTAAAATCCCTGTCTATTTCCTTCAGTAGATGTGCTACAGATAATGAAATTAAGGATTATTTCTTGACTTTTCTCTTTTTAAAAAATGTCTTGTAATTAAATGATATTCTAACACACAGTGAGTCCCTGGGCAAAACATTTATAATGAACATTTCATGAGGCCATTGGCCTGCATTTAGGGACCTGAACATATAAGAAGTGTACATCACTAAGCAAAATACAAAGAGAACAGATATTGAATTTTTAAAATCTTCCTGTTTTTGCAAATAAGCACTTACTCACTAGACATAGGTGATTATCAATTTCTGCCAGGGATGTACTACAAAAGGCTGACTTCATTTGTCAATTATATGCTTTGGGGACAAAGAACTGTTAAACTTGAATACACACAATTTGCATTCCTCCATAAATCTGATCAAGATTCACCAAAGAGAAGAAAAGTTTCAGCTCTACTCCTAAAACATATGTTACTCTCAATCTTTGGCATCAACAGAAGATCTTGCAACGTATTACTCATGTGATTTTGCATTAGAGATTTTAAATATTCATCTCCTTTTGCATATAACTTTGCTACTGGAAGAGGAGTTGGAAAAAAATAAAACCTATATATAAAAACCTAAGCAACCATTTGACCGTTCTACCATTTGCTATGACATGCGCTGACCACCAGGGGGCAGATGCTCAATGCAGGAGCTGCCCCCTGGTGATCAGTGTGCTTCCACAGTAGGAGCACTGCTCAGCTCACCAATGGGCACCAGACTCATTGCTCTCCCACAGACACTCCCCCTCCACCTCTCTCCTCCATCTGGACCAGGACCAGGATTGGGACCAGCATGAGGACTCAGTCATGGGTGCATTGCTATGGCTCTAAGATGGGCACACAGAGATTGCAGTGCAGTGGCAGCGAGCCTTCCTAGTGGTAGCAGTAGGTATAACGGGGCCTGGATGAGTAGGAGCAGCATGGTACCCCACACAGGCTTGGGCTCCTCCCCAGTCACCTGCCACACTACTACATCCCTCAGGGAATGTTGGACTGCTGGTTTTGGCCAGATCCCCACAGGCCACACTGAGGAACCTCGCTGGTGTACAAATCCATGCACCAGACTTCTATTTAAAAATAAAGAAAACATATTAAGATTATTATTTGAAAATTGTAAAAGGACACTAATGTGACAAGAAATACTTTAATCAGAAATTATTAATTTTAAATTATATTCTCCCAGATTTAACTTGACATGCAGGTAGAGTTCCCATAGTTAGAAAATTTATATTTATTTGAAAAAAAAAAAGACATAATGAAAGTGCATAAACTGACTATTAAACTTAAAACTATTTTGTTATTAAAAATGTTAAAAATGATTACCTTTCAGAGTTATTTTGGAATGGAATTTACCTAAAATAAAGTTCATGACTTAAGGAAAATTAATCTTATTAGTTTTTCTTTATGTTTTAGTTTATAATAGTTCCAAATTTTGGCAACAGGCACACTAAAAATTGGAACAGAAGACAGTGCCCTTGGTGGTCCTGGATCTGTCTCTATAATCAAAAGATATTCCAGCACTCACACAGTGAGTCCCTGTCCTATTTGGACGGAACAAACCCAGGGACGCCCCTTCTTCCAGCCTCCCACCACTCACCAGTGTCTTATCCAGTCACCACTTTCAAAAACACCTCTGAGACCAGCCAACATTGTTTTGTATTTCTACATTAACTCCATATTGCTGAACAACCATGAGCTCCCAAGTTCCTCAGAATCATTCCACCAAGAAGGAGGCCCCATCAACTGCCTGGCCAACCTGCATTTGTGGGTCTCCCACACCTACCTCTTTCTGAACTTCTATTTCCACGGTGACCATGTGGCTCTGTAGGACGAGGGCCATTTCTTCTGAGAGTTGGCCCAGAAGAAGTGCAAGAGCACCCAGCAGCTCTTAAAGATACAAACCAGCACGGTGGCCACATTCTCTTCCAGAAGGTGCGGAAGCCTCCCCAGGGTGAGTGGGCGACACTCAGGACACCATGGAAGCCTCCATGGCCTTGGAGGGGAACCCGAACCAGGCCCTTTGGAGCTGCAGGCCTGGGTTCTACCTGCCCAGACCATCAGCTCTGTGACTTCCTACAGAGCCACTTCTGGGGAGAGCAGATGAAACTCATCAAGAAGATGGGAGACACCTGGCTCACCTCTGCAGCCTGCTGGCCCCAGGAGGGGCTGGATGAGTAGTTCTTCAAAAGGCTCACCCTCAAGCACCACTAGGAGCCTTTGGAGCCCAGAGGCCTTTGAGGGGTCCCTCTGAATCCCATGGTGTCTGGCTTTTGCCTGAGCCTCTCCTGGAAATCTATAGCCATACTTTTAACCACCCTGAAGCCCTCTCCCATGAATTGGACCAAATGGAAACAATAAAGCTTTTTGCAACAAAAAAGTTTTTAAAAAATTGGAACAGAATACTGCTTTTTTGCTCATGAACAAAACAAAGGGAAAACTATTACTATGACCTTATCTCTATTCTCCTATGAAGAGAATAAGAAGCCTAACTTTTCTTTTGAAATTATTCTAAACAGAAATCCGAGAAGTTCTGAATTAAGCTGAAAAACATTAAATGAATACAAATGATTCCAAAATTTAAAACCTTTTCCATAGGAAAAAAATAATGACTGTCAAAGAGTCACCAACATTCAAGCCCATCATATCATAAACACAGTCCCCTAGATACTAAGGGATTATAAGTATAAGTAAGATATGCTCTCTATATGCAAGGAACTTTCTGTGGGGAGAAATACAGAACATAAATATGTATAAATGAAAGAATAACAAATTCCCAGACTCCTTTACAGGTGCAACCCCTCCGTGCCAGCTCCTCCCCTGCCCACACAAACTCACACCATAAAGATTTTCCTCTGTTGATGTCCTTCAAAAATGGGTCCTTGGCTTTTTGCTCTATATTTTCTATGCACTCTTTAGGCCAAGCATGAGTCTTCCATTTACATCACACACAGATTTTCTCTTTGATCTTAAGGGAACCTTAAACACAAATTTCCCCAAACCAAAAGGATCTTATCTCCCAGACCTGACCTCCTTCCAGGGCTCAGTGTCTTGGTGGGATGGCACCACCGTTCATGCTCAGTCCTGGAACACTGAAATCTCCTCTTCTCACCCTTCATACCAAACCATCACTATATCTGGTAGACTTTATGTCCTAAGTATTTCTCAATTCTCTACACTTCTCTTTGTCCCAATGACACCACCATAACCCAATCCACCCATTTACACCTGAACTACTGCAATGGTCTTAGAACTGGTTCATCTGCATCTACTTTTGTTATCTTCAGATAATTCCCCATGCTACAATCAGAAAGTTCTTTACAAAATGGTGTCACTTTGCCTGCTCAAAACTCATCAGAGGTTTTCCATTTCTCTTTGAATAAAGAAAAAATCTGAACACTCCTTATCACAACAGATATCCTCCTATCATTTAGATCCTGATTTCTGCCAAAATATTACTAGTATCTTTTTTAAAGAAATTGTTTATTTATTGATTTTAAAGAGAAAGGGGGGGGGGGTGACAGAGTGAGAAACAGTGATTTGTTGTTCAACTTCATTACGCATTCATTGTTTACTTCTTATATGTGCCCTGACTGGTATTGAACCTGCAACCTTAGCATATCAGGGCAATGCTCTAACCCATTCAGCTACCCAGCCAGGTGTAATAGTATATTTTTATAGAAAGATTAAACTACATGAGAACTGAGATGTGAACAATAGATTCTAAATGACATTTTAAATACTTGTTGCATTGATATTTTATGAGCAGTGATACAATTTTAAGGGATTTAGTATAAAATGAGATATAAGGAAGTAAAGTTTGTAAGTAATGAATGTTTTTCTGAAAAAAATGTAGTGGTGATGGAAATAAAAGAAATGAATGGTAAAGTTTTTATTAAAATTATGAAACAATCAGACTTGTAGCCAATGGTGTAGAAAACATGAAAGATGCAGGAAAGAGCAGGTAATTGATTGAGAAAGAAGCAGAATACTGGGGAAGGAGCAGTGTCTATCAACTGGGTTAAAAGGGTAGCAGACATTACCAAAAACATAGGGACTTCCATTATAAGTGAGTCTGAAAGGGAGTAAGTGATGGAAATTGAAAGCGCTTGCACCTGGTGATCCTCATTTTTTTTTTCTGTGCTAGGCAGGCATACCTCAGAGATACTGCAGATTTGGTTTCAGATCATAGCAATAGAGCAAAGATAGCAATAAAGTGTGTTGTATGCATTTTTTTTGTTTCCCAGTGCATATAAAAGTTATGTTTAAACTATACTGTAGTCTATTAAGTGTGCAATAGCATTATGCCTAAGTAATGTACATACCTTAATTAAAAATATTTTCATGCTAACCATCGTCTGAACGTTTGACAAGTAGGCATCGTTTTGCTGGTAGATGATCCTGCCTTGTTGACGTTGATGGCTGCAGGTGGGGTGGCTGTGGCACTTTCTTAAAATAAGACAACAGTGAAGTTTGCCAGTGTCAACTCTTCCTTTTACAAAGGACTTCTCTATAGCACGTGATGCTAGTTGGTAACATGGTACCCACAGTAGAACCTCCTTTTTTATTTTTAGAGAGAGTGGAAAGGAGAGGAAGAGACACACAGAGAGAAAGATCCATGTGAGAGACACTTCAATTGGTTGCCTGCCCCCTGTTCTCCGACCAGGGCTAGGGATCAAGCTTGCAAACGAGGTACATGCCTTTGACTAGAATCAAACCTAGAACCCTTCAGTCCAAGGGCTCTATCCACTGAGCAAACTGGATAGGGCAGAACCTCCTTTAAGAATAGAAGCCAATCCTCTCAAACCTTGCCAATGCTTTATCAACTAAATTCATGTAATATTCTAAAGCCTTTACTGTCATTTTAACAGTTTTTCTTGCCATCTTCATCTGGAATCAATTTCATCTCAAGAAACCCCTTTCTTTACTCGCCCATAAGAAGCAACTCCTCATTCCTCAAAGTTTTATGATGAGTTTGCAGCAATTTAGTCCCATCTTCGGGCTCCACTTATAATTCTAGTTCTCTCATTGTTTCCTCATTGGCAGTTACTTCCTCAAAGTTAGACCAGAGGGTTGGAGTCAAAGATTTCCAAACTCCTATTATTGTTGATATTTTGACCTCTCCCCATGAATGATGAATGTTCTTAATAGTATCTAGAAAGGTGAATCCTTTACAGAAGATTTTCAAATGACTTTACCCAGATCCATCAGAGGAATCACTAAAGTGACAATCTCCATTGTCATAGGATATTGACAAATAAGAAGTGACTGACCTCTTGGCTTCCACTACTTAAATCTAGAAAGGGTCTAGAAATTGCTTAGACTTAACCATTTACTATAGTCCAGCTCAGAAGATAGTCTTAAAAATTAATGAAGAAAAAGGAAGTGGGGGGAGGGGATGAGGAAGACCCACAACACTGCCTCTGTGTCTTTCTTGATGTCATGGCAAAGATGAGTTGCAATCCATCCTGTTTCCATTCTGGTTCTACATGCCCCACTGGTCTGGGAAAATTGCTCCTGACAGGGATGAAAACAAATGGGAACATGCCTGCGTTTTGCTTATATGCTGGCCAGATCTTTCCCAGAATTTCCTTTTGGCAAAAGCAGCTCTTTCAATTTACATGAAAGTGACTGTGTTTTTCCTTTTCTTCGGACCCTTTTGATTTACATTCTTCCTTATTGACTCACTTCTTCCTGGCGTGTTAAAAATCACTCCTCAAATTCTAGGATAACTAAGAGTCTTTTTTGGCTCTTTGTCAGGCCATGCTTCTTCATGACCGTCGTTTCTAATTCCATGCTGTTTCACCCCACAACTGGCCTGAAGAATGGGACTCCCCCTGGGGTTGTCCCCATGGCCCTAGTTTTCTGCATGTTGGGGAACTAAAAGCATATTTATAGCACAAGATTTGGTATGGTCCTTTAGTGCCTAAAATGTTTTAAAAGTGTTATTGCTGTTAAATAAGTCAAATGTATCAAAGTTTTAGCATACTAGGTAGTAAAATATCATATCTAAGAATTCAAATAAAAGTAGGTTGAGCCCTGGCTGGGTGGTTCAGTTGGTTAGAGCATCATCAGCTACATGAAGACATGTACGGGAGGCAACCACTCCATGTTTCTCTCTCACATTGGTCTCTCTCTCTCTCTCTCTCTCTCTCCCTCTCTCTCTCTCTCTCTCTCCCCTTTTCCCACTCTCTAAAAATCAATAAAAATGTATTGTTTTTGTTTAAAAACAAAAAAAGAATGATTTGAGAAGTGTGGCTGTGTTCCAATAAAACTATCTATAAAAGCAGGTGGTGGGTAGGCCATCATTTTCTTGTCTCAGGTTTAAGTAAACACATGATAGAGATTTGCACATGCATAACGTTGAATGTGTGTGTGTGTGTTTGTGTATCACTTAATAGTACTTCTCTTTTTGTATGTAGAATACTTAACTGAGACATATTCCACTATTTTTTATAACCATTTTATCACCTTTTGCTAAAAGAATAGTTTCTTAGAACATTGTCCTGATATGCCAAGATTGCAGGTTCAGTCCCCTATCAAGGCACATACAGGAATGAGTCAATGAATGCATAGATAAGTGGAACAACACATCTATGTTTCTCTCCCTTTCTTTCTCTAAAATCATTAAATAAAAATTAAAAATCATAATGGTTTGATGAAAACACAAACAAAATATATTCAGTAAACATTTGTACATTTAACCTGATAAAGGAAAGCAGAAGACAATAGTAAAAGGACCATAGGTTTGGCGACTTGATGGAAATACCTTTGCTATGAATAAAAGTTCTGTAACTTATTAACTCTGGGACCCTGGATTCAATACTTAACCTTCCTGAGACTCAGGCTTATTTTGACTATTCTCCCTATCTATAAATGGGGATGGTATAATTGAAAAGAATAAAACACAAAAATCCTGGACACATTGAACAATGGTTTGCCAACCTGTGTGCCTTTTGAGGGTAGGAGCTGTATCTTCTCACTTTGTGTTCCCATGCTAAACACAGCAGCCACCTGGTAGATCCATGAAAGATATACATTGAATGGCTGAACAAGGACAGTAATGTGAATAACCCAGAATAACATCATGCAATGAATGTATTCTTACTGGGGGTAGGGGAGCGGGAGAGGGGAGGAGTTTATATGTGACTTTCCATGGAATGAGATTTACATTAGTCATGAAGAGCCAATATTTACAATTAGATTGCATTCCTTGGGAAACACAGTTTGAGCAGAAAGCCACCTGAAACCCATACTGAGCAATTAAGGGGCAACTGGCCTAGGATTACAACCCTTATCAGAATAATCATAAATTGAAGTCCGTAACAATGCTAGTCTCTTTCTATTCAATCCACTGGAATTAATGGATCTAAGCTGTCATCGTTTAATATTATACTGCCATTGGGAGCTTAGCTCACATCATGAAACTTTTTCTTTTGGCGTGTCCAAATACAGTGTGTATATTTGCTAGGCCAGTTTGGCAATTTTAAGGCTTTGATTTTTTTTTTCTCTGTGAAATTCCCAATTCCAAAGTCTGAAAAAAAAAAAGGTAAAAGCTAGAATTGAGCAAAGATCAATTAGAATGGTGGTTTCAGTTTATGCCATCTAATTCTGATGGTTCTTATAACAGGCTATTAACTTATTTGAAACCCTGTAGGCAGAAGATCTTTAAGCTAAAAGATGGAGATCTTTTAATAAGAAGGTAACACGAAGAGTTAGACAATGTTACCAGTGATCTGGAAAAGACTTATTATGAAAATAATATTAAATGTTATTATCAGAATTAGTTTTAATGTAATTTTACAACCAAGATGGCTTGCTGTGGGTTGCATTCAACCAAAATGACTCATAAATATTTTAAGGATGCATGTTTTGAGGACAGTCAGTCAAATTTAAATAAAGCACTTGTTTTAAAAAGGCACATTTAAGCCTTCAGCTACAAGCGTTTGTTTCTTTCAGCCAATTATACCAGGGAATACATATGAATTGCTCTTAATTTTATTAATTTATTTATAATGCATCTCATTGTCTGAATAAAAAATATGATGATCAAGCTTTTAAGAAGCCTACTGCTTTGCTCTTTTTTGTTTTGCCAAAATGTTTAAGAAAGTCATATCACACATGATGTGATTGCCTACTAAGAATCAAAAAGATAACGACTTGTGATGGCAAACATTTATGTGCTTGATAGCATAAACCCAAAGGATTTAAGTGATTTAACAAAGAATTTCACTTGTTATTTTGTAACAATACATATGATAAAGAGAATTAGATCAGTTTTTCAAAAAAAACACACATTTATTTATAACTAATTCAATCTATCCATTAGCTGTGTTGTAACTAGCACACTAAGAAAAGTATTGTTAAATAATTAAATGTAGAGGCATTCAATATCACAATATTGCATTGTTTTAATCAAGCTGTCAGCTCCAATAATGGAGATGAGGGTTAAGGTTCTGGGACAAAGGAAGCTGAAGGGATTGGCAAGGCAGAGATGGTGGAAAGCAGAGAAGTACGTATGAAGAGATGATTCAGTGGTGGAGGCTGAGCTAGTGTGGGAATAAAGTCCAAATGGTTGGCAAGAAGGGGAGAAGGGAAGAGAGGAAGTTCATAACTTGAAAGAAATGCTCTTTGGTGATCTATGAACATGGGTTCAAATCTTAGTTCACTGATTTCTGACAGCATGACCTAATGACAGGGATTCTCAACCTTTTCATCTCCTGGCCACAGAAACTAATTACTAACTTCTGTGGCACACTAAAAAATTTTTAATGATCTGACAAAAAATAAATATAATTTGGATTCATTCACACTGGACAGCTATTGCTGTGTTGGCTGCTGTCATTTTTTTATTTGACAATCTAAAGGAAAAGAGGTCAGTGCCCGCAACTGAATAGTCAGGTATTGCATGTTTTATAAATCCTTGTGGCACACCATTTGGCCATTGCTGCCTAGAGTCATAGAAGAGCCAGTTTTCTCGTTTGCAGAATGGAGACAACAACGCCTGCCTCTTAGGGATGCTGCAGGTATATCCACCATCCGACATCTCTCCAGGAGCTTACATTTTAGTAGATGAGGGAATCTGTGCACAAATAGTGACAATCGCGTGTGATATATGCAGTGTGTATACAAGGTCCTCTAGTGACAGAAGAATGGGAGTAATGAATTCAGTTTGGGTAGATGAAGGGGGGACTGTGCAGAGAAGGGGTCACTCAACACCTCTGTGCCGTTATTGATTATCCGAGGTAGGCACCTGTCTTACTCCTCTTCCACTGCAATAGCAAATGGCATAGGATAGGTGGCTCAGACGCCATACTTACTTCCTTACAGTTCTGGAGGCTAGAAGTTGGAGATCAGGGTGCCAGCAGTGGTCAGGCTTTGGTAGGAGCTCTCGCCTGGCTTGCAGACAGCTGCGGTGCTGAGAGAGAACTCTCTGGTGTCTCTTTTCCTCCTTTTATAAGATCACCAGTCCTATCAGATTAGGAGTCCACCCATAAGACCGCCTTTAGCCTTAATTGCTTCCTAAACTCCCTATCTCCAAATACAGCCACTCTGGAGACAGGGGGGAGGGCTTCAACATATGATTTCAGGGGATTGACACATATAGTTATATCAGCATCTAGTTAGGCAGGTGCCGAGACAATAAGCCTAAGGAACAATGAGTACAGAATCCATAGAGAAGACTGTGCACAAGGAGCCAGAGGCTCAGATGAGTAGTCCAGTCCACCAACTCCTCATAGAATTGAAATTCTTTACACTATGATAACAATTTTTTCTCAGACTAGGAAATGTTTCATACTTCCAATATTTTAGCGCAAAGACACTCTCTAAGTGTGCCTACCTGAGGCCTTGTGATGGGATTCTGTGGGAGAAGAAAGGATGTAGCTCAGTAGCTGAAGAAGTGATGTTGAATGGAAATAGACCACAGTGATACGGAGAGAGCTGCTATCGAATTCAACTCTGCTTCTTCCTAGGGCATCTGACACCCTAGGGATATCCAGTCCATGCCAGCTATATTAACTTCCTAGGAAAACTCACATCCAGAAAAACAAGCTGTGCTTTTGGTCCAATGGTGACAGAAAGTTCCTTCTTCTCAAATAAAGAAGAGAACATTGCTGCGAAGATTCCAGGAAAGGCAAGGCATTTATTGAAATATCTAAATGACACATTCTGCCAGGTCACACCTGTTGAGCCCAGAGAAGTGTGAGCACAGAGGGCTGTGATGTGCATTTCATGTCCACTTTCATGTGTGCACAAGGGGATTTCCCTTCCCTAGATGGGGCCACAGGCTGCCCAGGGGTTGTGGCAGAGGGGATATAAGCCAGGCCCTTAAATATGCCTCGACTGGACCTCAAACTCTCTCTGCCCTGCTGCGGTGGCACCCTGACTTGGAGACCACATGTTGCAGTTTCTGAAGTAAGATAGAAGACAGTGACATGGAGAGAACGGCTATCGCAATCAACTTGCTTACCAGCCTGAATTGGCTTTGTGTGTGTATGGAGGAATTTTTGTCTATAGTGTTAAAAGCCACTTAGAAAACAAGAATAGGTAAGCTCACCCTGACACCTTTCCATGGGAGAGGAAATTTGATTTCTGTACTGCTTAAATATATTTTATTTTAGTCTAGTAAAATGCTGGCCCTAACCTATTGAACGGACTTATGATCCCCAAAGGGCTGTTATTTGGAAAAACCCTTTCATACCCCAAGAGATGTTGGATAAGGTAATGGGATGCTTGCCATTAAAACGCAGGTTGAACTACATTTGTAGACAAGCTATGTGCAAACTGATCACTGTCAGATGGTTCCATTGTCTTCTAGGAGGCTACAATCCTACCCCAACCTTCCCATTGACAGGAACTACGGGAGCCAACTCTAGAGACATGTCTCTTTCAAAATTAGACAAATCCTATTAAAACAACGTAAATATTAATGACTCACTCCATAAGAAGGACAAAGTAATGAGATAGACCAATTTTGAAATGATTGTGTTTCATTCCTTCTTGGGAGGTGGAGCAAGGTGGCTCAGACTGCCTTACTGGGTTTCATTTTCTTGCACTGTCTTCTTCAATCCCAGCTGTCACCTCACATGTCTGGCTCCTGGAGCCACCTGGCTATGTTGCAGACCCACTAGCTATGCACTGCCCTCTGCTCCTCCATGAGGTTTCAATGATGCTGAATTTGAAGCCAGTTAGGTTGACTTTTTAATGAACTCAAACACTTAAGCTCTCTCTAAGAAAAGATATTCACTCCCTTGGTGTGTCACTGTGTAGTAAAAACCTTTCCTCTCTGCAGGCTCTTTCCCCAGTGTGGGGCATGCAGGAGGCAGCTGATCAATGATTCTCCCTCATCATTGATACTTCTATCTCTCCTTCCCTTTCCACTCATTTCTGAAATCAATAAAAATATATTTAAAAAACAAAATAAAAAAATCTTTCCTCCCTGGGTTCCTGATACCCACAACCATGAAAGTGTTTCCTGAAACTTTGCAACCTCTCAAAGAGAAGAATATTGTTCCTCAACCCCTTTTGATTGTTGTTGATTCTTTGATTTTATTTAAGTAAATAAAATCAAAAGAAGGTACTGGGCTTAGAGATAGCAGATCTCCGCCATCACTTCTGAAAACTGTAGGAGGTCAGGGTACCCTCATGCTTTCTAGGCTTAGATCGACTGAGCACAACCTCCATTCAATGGGTTTCATGTTATTTTAAACCTAAGGGAGATTTGTTTTCTAGTCTCTCCTTGAACTGTCAGGAGGTGTGATGACAGGGAATCATATAACCTTTCCACTGATAAGAACTCTTCTTGTTCGATTTTTTTTCATTAAATCATTGTCAAATTTCATAACACACTATGAGCAAATTTAAAACAGATTCAGACATAACTTCTTCACAAGTGAAAACCCTCTGATGTTTCCTAGTTTTGGGGAAAATGATTTGTATATGTTTTTGCGAACAGAAGTAAAAGCTCTTGTGTGAAGGATCCATGTTCTGTGGACTTACAGACAGGGAGAGAAATGTTCATGCAGTAAGGAAACATGTAAATAGCACCAAGTGCTAGAGAACAGGAAGAGGAATAGAAAATCAAGGCTCAACTATCATGGTGCCATTTATAAGACAGGGTTTTTGGAGAGTGGAGTGATATCAGATATTTAAAGAAAAACAGACTGTGTCATTCCTACTCCTAGTACCCACCCAACCCCCCCCCCCTTTTTTTTGTTGCTAATTCTCAGTTGAGAATATTTTTCCCATTGATTTTTAGAAAGAATGGAAGGGAGGGAAGGGAAGAGAGATATACATATACTAGAGGTCCGTTGCACGAAGATTCATACAATAGGCCTTCCTAGCACCAGTTTTCCTCTGGCACCCAGGACCCAGGCCTTCTCTCTGGCCCCTGCCTTCTGTTTTTGCTCCACCTCGAGCCTTCAGTCTTCACTCCAACTGGAGCACCACTCCTGTAGCTCCCTCCACCCCCTGTCCTCCCCCTCATAGCAGGCATCCTGCCCCACCTGGCTACTTCACACCTACATGCATGCTTCCCAGAGACCCAAAATGGCTGGGGGGGGGGGGCACCACAATCTTTGTTGAGTTAATTTGTATACTCCCTCCTGATTGGCTGGTGGGTGTCATGAAGTGATCGTCAATTGGCATGTTTCTCTTTTATTGGTATAGATAGAGAGAAACATGGATGTGAGATGGACACATCGTTTGGTTGCCTCCACACGTAACCTGACTAAGTGGGGTTCAAACCTGCAACCCAGGTACTTGCCCTTGACAGGGAATTGAACCCAACACCCTTCAGTCTGGGGGCCAATGCTCTAACCACTAAATCAAATTGTCCAGGATTTTGAGTTCCCACTTTGATTGTGAAGTGTGATTACCATTGAACACTACTAATGCCATGATCTAGACAGAATGATAATTAGGTTACTATAGTCACAGTGGCTGTTGACATTTGGGAAGAATTAGGAATCACGGGAGTCAGAAAGGCGTGGTGTCATTTAATGTGCACAACCATGGAAGTCCATGAGCTGTGCCAATGAATTAGATATTTTTCCTTTGACACATAAATAGAAACCGTTATAGAGGCTTTCTTGCACTAGAGAAGCCCACAGAATTTAAAGTTTAGATAGCAATCTTCATTGTAAAGGATGGATTGGATGGCTGGTCAGGAGGCAAGGAAGTCAGAGATGGCCGTCAAAACTTGGGCAGGAAGAGGAAATGGAGAGCAGTGGGTAGAAAGGATGTGACACAAAGCCCATGCAGGCCCCAGGAGTCAGGGTTGATCAGCTGGCTGTGAGAGAAGGAGAAGTGGGAAGCAAGAAATGATCCCAAGTTGCTGTGTCATGGTGACGGTGACTGCACGAACCAAGTGAAGAAGTGTGCTGGGCAAAATGAAAATCAGTTCAGTTTTGAATCTGTTGAGTTAAATTTTCAATTTGAGATCCAATTTATGAAGAAGGTCTTTGAAAACCTGGTGGAAGAGTCCAACTCTGATGCAGTAATTAGACAAAAACTTTAAAGATCTAAATTGGAGTCATAAAGATGGTATTAAAGTATAATTCATGGTATATCCATGTATAAATTTTAAAAAGGAAAAACAGACTAAGAAAAATCCATCTTTGAGGAGCTAGTGATGTAAGCACAGTGAGAGCAATAGAAAAATTCAGGAAAGGACCCGAGAGGGGAGATTTCACATCTTGTTGTATGAGGAATACAGACCCCAAAACCCATATTATAAATATAAATAGAGGCCTGATGCATGACATCATGCACTGGAGGGGGGTCCCTCAGCTTGGCCTGCACCCTCTCGCAGTCTGGAACCCCTTGGGGGATATCCGCCTGCTGGCTTAGGTCACAGCTTACTGGGAAGCTGGAAGGCAGACATCCCTCTCACAGTCTGGGGCTCTCACAGTCCCGGACCCCTTGATTCTTACCACCTGCCTGCAGTGGAGGCAGAAGAGGCTCCTGCCACCACACTACTGCTGCTGCACTCACCAGCTGTGAACCGGCTGATTGGCGCTCCTCCTATGGGAGCACACTGACCACCACTAATTCCACTCTTGCATTGAGTGTCTGCCCCTATGGTCAGTGCTCATCATAGCAACCGGTGGCTCCACCATTTGGTTGATTTGCATATTAGCCTTTTATTATCCTATCTAATAAAGAGGGAATATGCTAATTGACCATCACACCCTCACAAAGATGGCGGCACTCGCAGCCAATAAGGAGGGGATATGCTAATTGACTGACGTGCCCTCAAAGATAGCAGCACCCACAGCCACAAGATGGTGGCACCCAGTCCCCTCAGCCTCACTGGGGTGGCAGGCGCACAGCATGGCCAGGACTCACCCCAGGCAGGTCAGGCTGCTCTGCACGCCTGTCTCCAAGTTCCCTACACCCCTCAGCCCCTCAGCTTCCCAGGGCCAGCCTGAGGTGCAGGCAAGCTTTGGATGTCAGCTGCCCAGCCACCCAGGGCCACCCAAGGCTCAGGTAACCAGGGCCAGCGAGGCTTGTGCTGCTGGTGAGGCTTGTGCTGCTGGCAGTGGCAGCAGCAGAGGTGTGATGGGGAAGCTGCCTTCCCATGATCCCCGGGTAGCCTCTCGCCCCTGAGGTCTCCCAGACTGTGAAAGGGGACAGGCCAGGCTGAGGGAACCTCCTCCAGTGCATGAATTGTCATGCTGGGGCCTCTAGTATAGGATAAGAAGGTGACTTTTCCAGATAATCTAAGTCCTTCAGGTGGGAAGCTTGGTGAGAGAACCTAATGGCCAGTGCCTTTGTGACAATTACAGGACATTGCCTATGAATGGCTGTCCTAGCCCAGGGCCTATGGCAGGTCCTGCTGCCATTCACCCCTGACCCAGCCTCCATCTGCAGTGTGGATGCCCCAGGGAGTGTAAACAGGCCTAGTGACCTTTGACTAGATAAGAGAAAAGGAAGAAAGCCTCGTTTTGTTATCACTTTAAGTTGACAAAGGACTCTCTTGAGGAAGGAAGCTCAGACTTTTTCTAAGGGGTTTACAGGGCAGGATTATGACCAGCAGCCAACCATTTCGAAATGGCAGGTAAATGTTTTCAGTAAATAAAACTGCTCCAAAGCATGACTGCCCTTCTTTTTTTTTTTAACCTTTATTGTTCAGTTTATTAATTACATTTTCCCCAATAGCTCCCCTCCACCCAGTACCCACCCCACTCTACACCCTTACCTCCCCCCCGCCCCGTCCTCTCCCATAGTTGCATGATTTTTGTCCAGTCTCTAGCTGTACTTCCCGCACCCTTTTTCTCATCAAGCATTATCAGTCCATTCCCTCTCTATGTCCGTGATTTTCTTCTATTCCTCATTTTTTCCTGATCATCAGGTTGTTAATTCACTTGATTTTTAGATTCATTTGTTGATAGATGTGTACTTGTTGTTCATAATGTACATTTTTACCTTTTTCTTCTTCCTCTTCTTAAACAATACCTTTCAGCATTTCATATAGTGTTGGTTTGGCGGTGATGAACTCCTTCAGCTTTTTCTTATCTGTGAAGCACTTTATCTGACCTTCGATTCTGAATGACAGCTTTGCTGGATAGAGCAGTCTTGGTTGTAGATTCTTGCTATTCATCACTTTGAATATTTCTTGCCACTCCCGTCTAACCTGCATCATTTCTGTTGAGAAATCTGCTGACAATCGTATGGGTGCTCCCTTATAGGTAACTAACTGTTTTTCTCTTGCTGCTTTTAATATTCTCTCTTTATCTTTCGCTCTTGGCATTTTAATTATGATGTGCCTTGGTGTGGTCCTCTTTAGATTCCTATATTTTGGGGTTCTGTGCACTTCTTGGGTTTTCAAGTCAATTTCTTTCGCCAGGTGGGGGAAGTTTTCAGTCACTATTTCTTCTAGTAGGTTTTCATTATCTTGCTCTCTCTCTTTTTCTGGCACCCCAATAATTCTGATGTTGGTATGCTTGAGGTTGTCCCAGAGGCCCCTTATACTATCTTCAATTTTTTGGACTCTTTTGGCTTCTTGCTTTTCCAGCTGAGTGGATTTTGCTTTTTAGTATTTCAAATCTTTGACTTGGTTTTTGCGGTCGTCTGGACTGCTTTTAGGTCTTTGTATAATATTTTTTGTTTCAGTCAGTGTATGCTTAATTTCTAGTTGGTCTTTTTTCGTATCCTTGTAGGCGTTGTTCATTTCTTTGTAGGTGTTATTTATTTTGGCATAGTTCTCATTAATTTTCTCGGCCTTTTCTAGTAACCTTTTCATAAACCTAATTACTGTGGTTTTGAACTCTATGTCTAGTCGTCTTTTTTCCTCCATTTCTTTCACAGCTGAGTTCTTTCCTTTTCTCTGCATTGTGGTTGCTTTCCTGAGTTGGTCCCTTAGCAGTGTGTAATAGGTATCCTCTAAGGAACAGTGGCTCAGCTTCCTTATGTAGCGCCCGGCGTCGGCCTTAGGTCTGCCCTACTTGGCGCACATCTTCAGCATCTAATGGGCGTGCGGCGTCAGGCTTAGGTCCGCCCTTCCTGGTGCACCGCTTCAGGTCTATGGGGCTCGCGGCGTCAGCTTATCTGTGCAGCTCACGGGTCTCGGTGTTGGGTGGCAATGTAAATCCACTGCTGGTCTCCCTGTTGCCAGACAACTCTGCCTCTCCCCAAATGAGTCTGCACAGCCTAAGTCTCACTCAGGGATGTAAAACAAAGCAGTATGGTGGTCTCTGAGCAAGTGAGTCGCGCGTTCTCTGCCCGCGTTCTCTGTCCGGTTACGCACTCCAATTTATTCATGCCCTCTCCCCAAACACACAGACCTCAGATGCGCCTGGGATCCTCCTTTCCCCAATCTGGGAGCTCGCCTGGAACTGGGGGGTCGGTGCTGTGGGAGGCCTCCGCCCTCCCCGCTGGAGAAAACCAGCCAGGCTTGCTGTCTGCTGCCCGTCCCTCACAGCTCCCTCGCGCTCCGAACCTCAAAGCTGTGCACCGCTGCTCCCGAGTCACTGCTGCGTCCCGCCTCTACTTTTATGTGTGGAATTTTCCCTCAGCCAGCTCTCCGGTGATTCTGGATGTTGTTTGTTCTGTTGTTAAGTTGTAGTTTCAGAATTGTTGCGTGGACAGCTAGATAGGTGCTCACCTATGCCGCCACCTTAGTTCTCATGACTGCCCTTCTTGGGAGACAGTGAGTTCAATAAAATGCAGCCTCAATCTCTAATTGATAAGGATGATTCTTTTATGCCTGTGATTTGATGGTTACTTGCCCAATGAGTGTTATGGCCAGAAAATCTATGATCTCAGAGGAGAGCTGACGGTGGCTAGAATGGAGGAGGCAGAACCTGGTCTGGTTATTATAAGAGCAATTTTCCCTTAAATATCAAGATTTGGGGGAAAATAGGACAGCCCCCCCCCAAAAAAAATACTTTTAACTTTTAATTACATAGCTGTATAACATTTGCTACAGTCAACTATGATTTTAATGGAGGTACAAGATGAGCTTTGGCTTAGAAATTGTACTTGAGTTGATGGATTGTTCTAATAGAAGTTGTGAATAAAATCCTGATGTGTCTTTGGCTAAATTATGAGTCTGCATTCCCCAGATTTTCTAACAGATGTACTTGGATAGCTAGTGGTTGGTTGTTTCTGAATTCAATGGCTTTGATGTAGAATACTTCAGTACTAGGATATCTGCAGGAAACTAGTCATTACCTCACCAATAGAGATGTAAATAGAACAAACAAGAAACCTGGGCAAACCTTAAAGGATCTGTTTACTCACTGCTTAGGTGAGACATTGGTAGCTAAAGCAGATGCCCTCTTTAGTCTTATGTTAAGTATGAATTATTCACATATTGTTTAGGTGACACATTGGTAATTGAAAAAGCTTCCACACTTTTAGTCTTATGTTAATTCTTGCTGGTTGATTTCATTGTTGGAATTTCCTGACCTAAAGGACATGGATTTATCACTTGGCCCTAATAAAAGGGGATAGGAAAGCCAGAGTGGGTGTCCTCCCCCTTGAGGTGGACTCACGCCTGGCCCCCATGATTCCCAAAATTGATGCTTTTCCAGCCTCTCTTCATTTGTGTGCGGCCTTCTCCAGACGCTGAACCTTGACATGGGAACCCTGGACACGCGGGACGTGAAAAGGATTCCAATAGATATCAATTTTAATATCAAAACAAAGGTATTCAGTATGACCTGACTCTAAATACCTGCACAGGTTTGGTTATGTATATTTAACTGATATTTAAGAATAAATATCAAAGATCTTATTTTCACTTAATGATAAATTCATCAGCCAACTAATTTAAGAAAAATGAACTTTTTATGAAAAAAAAGTAAGTTGATTAAAATTACAGTTTGTTTTCAAATTCTTCAGTAAGGGATAATGTAGAACGGAAATGCAAAAAGCAAACAGCTTACAGGACAAAGAGGAACCTGAGCCAGCATGTTAGTCACACAGGCAACATTGCTTCTGTCTCTTCAAAGAACAAACAGCAGTTCATGAAGATAAAATCTATAGTTTCCTGGTTCAGAAGGCTGCTGAACATCTTGGAACACATTCTACCTTCCAATTCATGACCCTCCCTAGAGATTAGAAACAGGTTCTAACAGATCGGAGTGTCTAAGAATTAATGTTCTTAGCAAGGTAGAACATTGGCTCAAGCCTTCCCCTACAGCAAACCCCATTTCTAATGAGAGCCTTGTCATCAGAATTATTAGAAATAGAGGAAAATAAACATTTGTAAGATCGGTAGTGCAGTAAACCCATGAACCCAGTGAAACTTAGACCTTATCAGAAAAAACAAATAGCTCCTCATTTAATTATGGGAGTGTTAATGAAAAAACCACTGAAACCTGTAAAGAATTTTGGTGAGTTTATTTGAGCCACCCTGTGAAGCAGAACCTCAATGAGTTGAGATAATGTTCCACAGAATGGTGGGTTAAAATTCTATTTATACATCACAATCAAAGGAGGGACATAGGTGGGTTACATAAAATTCATTGGTGATGGATTTAGGAGGGATAAGCAATCCCACCTGGGATTGGATAAAAAGTAAAATGATGGACACATACTTAGGCGAATGCAGGAACAATTAACACGATAATGAAGAAATTTGTGGTATCTGTCCCGGTGCCCACCACTTTTGGTTGTGCCCCAGGGGCTCCAGAAAAGGGAAGTTACAAGTTTCCCAGACATCTCACAGATATGTTATCCTAGATACAAAAAGGCAAGTGGCTCAGTAAAGATCTAAGTTGATCTTTGTCTGGGAAAATACAGGCCCAGGACATGACTACCCACCATAACCTGTTTGTAGTTATATTTAATTTTCAAACCATCTTTTGTGGTTACTTTAGGTCTCTGAGTTTGCAAGACCGCCATGCAGGCCTCCCTTGAGCTGGTCAGGTTAGCATGTGGCTCCTTTCTTCCACAGGAGATCCATTCATAGAAAGCCTACTATGGGGCAGGCACTTGAAATGAAAACAGGAGCAGCAATAACAACCACCCAATGCCTATTTTCCCATCAGTCATTGTTGGCTTGCTGCAAATAACTAACTAATTAAAACCATATTTCAATTCAAGAAGCTTTACTAAGTGACCAGAAATGAGCATTTTTCTGGTACACTATTTATTAAATTTAGGACACTATACTTCATTAAAAGTATTTTAGGTCAACATCCAGAAGAAAACTCAAAATAGTATTTCCTCTGTCTTACGTGGCAATCTTTCACTGTTAATTGTCATTTGGGATATGTACAGTCTAAAACCAGGTTCACTAGCATAAGGTATTATTGTATGAGTTACCTATTGCTGCATAACCAATTGCCACTTGAAGATGGGGTCTTGCTTACCAGTTTCCAGAGCTGCAGTGCTTGAGGCATCAAACTGGTGCTGACTTTTGTTAAGTACTCATGCAACAATCATGGCTGTTTCCCTTAAAGATAAGAAAAAAGCCTCATTTTCTACTCTGGCCGGGGTTTGTCCCAGGTCCCAGAACAATTTACCAATGTCTAACAGGGATCTTACTGAGACCATTTCCTTTGTCTTATTCTGGCAGCCCCTCTATCATAAGGTGCGTTGGTTAATTGTATGTGTCAACTTGACTGGCACCATGGGTGACCAGATATTTGGTCAAATATTAGTCTGGTGCTTCTATGAGAGTTTTTTATGACATTAATATTTTAATCAGTGGACTTTGAGTAGCAGTGGTTCTTATCTGATCAGTTGAAGGCCTGAATAGGACAAAAGGAGCAGGCTGCCCTGAGCACAAGGGAATTCTTCAGCCTGCTGGCCCTCACATTGGAATGGCAGCATCAGCTCTCCGGGCTCTCCAAGAGACTCAAGGCAGGACACTGTGCCACTCTCTCCATCACCCCTGTCTTGGCTCCAGGCATAAATCCTCTCCCTCCTCTTTTGGCCTCAGGTGAGTCAACATACACATCTCTAAAGTTGATTCCGTAAATTCCTCTAATATATACAAACTAGAGGCCCAGTGCACGAAATTTATGCATGGAGGGAGGGTGTTCCTCAACCCAGTCAGCACCCTCTCCAACCTGGGACCCCTCGAGGGATGTTCAACTGCCCATTTAAATGGGCAGTTGTACATCCCTCTCACAATCCAACTGCTCACATGCCTGCCTTTCTGATTGCCCCTAACTGCTTCTGCCTGCCAGCCTGATCACCCCTACCCACTCCCCTGCCAGCCTGATTGATGCCTAACTGCTCCCGGCCAGCCTGTTTGCCCCTAACTGCCCTTCCCTGTGGGCCTGGTCACACCTAATGGCCCTCCCCTGCAGGCCTGGTATCCCTCAACTGTTTTCCCCTGCAGGCCTGGGTCTCCCCCAACTGCCTTCCATTGCAGGCCAGGTCCCTCCCAACTGTCCTCCCCTGCTGGCCATCTTGTGGTGGCCATCTTGTGTCCACACAGGGGCAGGATCTTTGACCACACAGGGGTAGCCATCTTGTGTGTTGGAGTGATGGTCACTCTGCATATTACTCTTTTATGAGATAGGACAGAGGCCTGGTTCACAGGTGGGGGCCAGCTGGTTGGCCCTGAAGGTGTCCTGGATCAGGGGGGAGGGAGGATTCCCTTGGGGTATGGGGTGGCCTGGGTGAGGGGCCTATGGTGGTTTGCAGGCTGGCCACGCCCCCGTGACCAAAACGAAGGCCCTGCTATCTGGGACTTATCTTCTACAATTGAAACTTTGTAGCATGGAGCAGAGCCAAGCCCCTGCTCGCTCCTTGGTGGCAGCCATTTCTGTTGCAATTTATGTATCTTTTATAATTGAAACCTTGTAGCCTGGAGTGGAGGCCTAGGCTGTCCAGAGCAGCGGAAAGCTTGGCTCCTCCATCATCCTAGGCAATCCTAGCCTCCTGCCTCTCTCCAGCTCCATGGCTGCTGCCATTTCTGTTGGGATTCTATAACTGAAACTTTGTAGCCTGGTGTGAAGGCCTGGGCAGCAAGGGCAGGCAGAAAGCTTGGCTTCCTCCATTGCCAGGGAAACCCAAGCCTCCCTCCTGCTCTCTGTAGCCCACAGCCATCTTGATTGGGTTTATTTACATATTTGTTCCTGATTGGCTGGTGGGTGTGGCTGATGGGCATGGCTTCTTGGTGTAGAGGAGTTATGGTCAATTTGCATATTACTCTTTTATTAAATAGGATGTGAATCCTGGTACTACATATAACCTTGTGATACACATACTTGCACAAAAGTCATTGTCCCCATTTTGGACTGCTTTCCTAGGGTAGATTCAGAGAAATGAAATTCTTGGGTCAAAGCTGTAAGCTATTTAAGGCTCTTCACTAATATTGGCAAATACTTTACTGAAATATATCATTATGGAGCCTCATCAATAATGAATATTCACACTGCCAATTTTTACTATAGTAAATATGGGTGAATATCCTGGTAAATAAATTTCTCCACACATCAGTAGTAGTAAATTAATAACTTTTAGGGTATTTGTATGGAAGGAGGCAGAGACAGGAGGAAGGGGAAAGCAGGGAAAACTTAATATTTTAAAGCTGCTGATACATAAAACAAATTTGTTCTCCAAAACAGTTTATTTTCCTACTGTCATATCAGAAGGTGCTCATTTTCTTGTACTCCCAATAATACTTGGTATGATTATTAAAAATAGCACCAGCAGAAAATAACTTAAAAAACATGTAGGTTAAAATAGCATCTCTGATATTTTACCTCTTCCTTGACATTCAATCTTCCATTCATTCAACTAATAATTATTGAGTACCACCATGGACCAGGCCTATTGTTCAGTTCTGAGAAAACAGTTATAAACCCTCCCCTTCCTGATTTATCTCCATTTCTTAGGTCAAAAGAAATTCTTGAAATAGACTTTTCCTCTCAAGCATCCAAATATCTGCAGAATACATTGTACCTCCCTTATTTCTTAATTATTGTACATACAGTTACTCAAATAGGACATTCTAACCACTGTCTGCTCTATTATGGCCAATATTCTACCTGACATTCCCATCTGAGTAATTTTTTTCCCCCGATACCTTTTGATTTTTGTTGAAATCAACACAGAGGGTATGGGCAAGCCAGATGAACAATGTGCCTCTGGGAGAAATTGTGAAATAAAATGGAAAGGTTTTGTGATATTGTAAAAAGGTGAATTTTGAGCCAGAAAGATCTTAGTTCTTACACTTGCAATGTAACCTTAGACAGATTACTCAGTTGACTTTTTTATGAATTATGGTTTACATAATGTTCTTTCTCACTGAATAAAATATTGCAGGAGAGTACTAGCCATTGCAGAGATAGGGATTTGGGGTTTCAGCCATGCTTTGTTACTCAGTCTGTCACCTTTCACCAGTCTCATTGCTGGTTTTGCTGCCCCATTTCTTGCCAGGAGCCTCTCCCTGTTGGCTCTGGGAAGTGTGGATCTCCACTAGAGATGACCAACCACACTTGCTTCTCTAAATGTGCTTTATGTTCTCACCTGTCTTTGCCTTGCTTATGCAAAAACCAGTGTTCAGACTGGACTGTTTTCCCGAGTGATAACTGGTTTTCAGGAAAACTGAGCTCTGTGTGGGCAGAAAACACATCCTCTGGTTCACGTTTTTTCACACTCAGTGAAAATGATATATTTCACACAGTGTCTGACACTATAAATCCTTAATGACCATCTGTTGAATGACTATTCACCTGAACTTGGGTGTTGAAGGCTCGTGTGTGAAATCTTAAAGGTATTTTTCCCCCTCATTTTAATGTCCTTTCGTTTCACCTGAAGATTTCCTACAGAGCTATCAAGACTGAACTTAGATGCCACCTTCTCAGGCAGGGTTTCCACAGATCCCTGATGGAATACACTACTCACTCGTCGATGTTCTCTGGGCATTTGTTGATTTGCTCTCACCACCTTCTCCTTTGGTAGAGTCTGATCTCTCATCTTTGGCTTCCTAGGCATCCACATTCTGAAGTGTTCGATAGCTGTCTGAAATGGATGGACAGCGCTGTGCTGCCTCGTTCCTAGGACTTTACATTTCAGTTTGTACAAAGAAGCCAGTTTAAAATAAAATAAGTTTTAATTGGTGGCTCCATAGTTCAGGGGAGTATCTCCAGGGCCAACCCTCCCCTTTCTTTGGCTGCTGCCAGTCTTTCTCTGCCTATTACCAGAGGTGACCCCGCATCTCATGCGATTTCACGGGGTAGAGACAATACTGTGCCCTTAGGGACATACTGCTCTCCACTGAGGATAGAATTCCAGGCACCATGGCAAACAGGGGCAGATATTCATATTTCTCAAAACACCCTCGAGGCCTCTGCATAAGAATGGTTCTGCAGAGACAAGTCCACAGACTCTCCTTATGTAACTCATTAGAGGAAATATGTGGGTAACCAGAGTAGTGGCCAGCGGAGGGGTGAATAAGGACCAGCTTTACATTCAAATGATCTTGAGAGTCTGTCACTTCACCCTTGCAATACCTCATAACTTTGTTAGTAAATTCAATTATCATACTTTTGATTCAACCTCTCAATCCAAATATGGAGGTGTTTTGAAAAAGACTGGACTTTTTTTTAACTTCCTAAGGCTTGTAGATGTTTAACCTTTTCCTTGTTGGCGTTTCTGAGAAATGTTCATTTATCGCAGATGGCCTTTGACTGTCACTGTCTGCAGGCCTTTCTTCTCTCTTACTAGTACTCTGTATTTTTTTAAAAACATAGTTTTTATTGATTTCAGAGGAGAGGGACAGAAACATCAATGATGAGGGAGAATCATTGATTGGCTGCCTCCTGCATGCACTCCCCCACTGGGGATCAAGCCTGCAAACCAGGCATATGCCCTTGACTGGAATTGAACCTGGGACCCTTCAATCCGCAGGCCAACACTTTATCCTCTGGGCCAAACCAGCCTGGGGTTAACTCCGTATATTAAAAAAAAAATTTTTTTATTGATTTCAGAGACAGAAAGGGAGACAGAGAGGACAGAAACATCAATGATGAGAAAGAATTGTTGATTGGCTGCCTTCTGCATGCCCCCTACTGGGGACTGTGTGAAACCTGGGCATGTGTCTTGATCAGGAATCCAACCCTGACCTCCTGGTTCATAGGTTTATGCTCAACCATTGATCCACACCAACTGGACTTAACTCTATACTTTATACTGGAATGCCCATTTTCCATCAATCAACTTTGAAACACTGGACAAAACTAAGTTCAAGTGCTGGTGGGGTAATTTTCCCAGGTATCACTCCCGGGAGGTCCCTGGTAATAGAAGGTGAACAGTTCCTCATTTCCACAGCCCCTACACTCCTCCTTTCCTGTGGGGATGAAAGGATTGAAAGTAAACAGTGAAAAGGAAGGATTTTGTCTTGGGAAATTTTTTTTCTTAATATTTCTAGTTTGACTGGAAGAGAGGAGTGAATGTTAATTGTTTTTAGACATCAAGTAGCATGGGGTTTGGCGTTTTCTATTAGCTATCCATCTACCTGTGGAAACAACAGATGCAGGTAAGAAAAAGAGACTGATCACTTAATTTTTTAAGATAAAATTGATGAGAAAGCAAATGATATTCAATCCTATTAAGGAGACAAAGCACAGACCTTAAAAAGAAAAGAAATTCTTTCCTTCCTTGTATTGGGATTGTGTGTTATGGTTCCACAATTCAGGGAGATTGGAAATTATAGAACATCTGCAATGAAATTGGTTTTCTGTGGAAAACTGATGAATCACTTACCGCCAATGACTAGAAAGAAAAGCACTTGTTTATACCCTTATGTAATGAATTTTTATGAGGTGAAGTTCGCTGTTTATAAAAAATACACTTTAAGCTGCTCGAGATGTAAAATAATAGAATTCAGAATTCAGAGCCATGCATTACTGCAAAGACAGTTACTAGCAGAATATTATCTGCTTACAAAACACCAAAACAGGGCTATTACTTCTATAATAGAATTAAAAAAAAAAATCTCATCTACCCAGTTGGATTCTAGAGGAAAAAGTATTTAAAGGGACATAGCTGAAATTGACAGCTCCAAAATTGCATGTATTTTCAAAGAAAAGTTATTAATTCTCTTATTGTGCTCCTGAATTCCAACTGTGTTTTCCCTCAAAGCAAGAACGCCATAGAACGCTTTAAATTAAAAACAGCACTCTCAGATACACTGCAAACTGGGGCTGCTGGCCTCGCTAGACTGTTACAAATGCATGGGGAAGTATTCCCACAATTCCACCGGCTGCTCCGCTCATTTATTTGGGAGGCCTTCCTAATCAAACCCCAAACCCTCTTATCTTTTTTTTTTTTTTTTTAAGGTAATCATCCTTAAAAAAAAAGAGATAGACCCAGCTGGCATGGCTCAGTGGTTGAGCATCAACCTATGAACCAGTCACAGTTCAATTCCAAGCCAGGGCAAATGCCTGGGCTGTAGGCTTGATCCCCAGTAGGAGTCACGCAGAAGGCAGCCAATCAATGATTCTCTCTCATCATTGATGTTTATATCTCTCTTTCCCTCTCACTTCCTCTCTGAAATCAATAAAAAAAAAATATTAAAAAAAAAAGCAAAGACAGACCGAAACTGGTTTGGCTCAGTGGATAAAGCGTCGGCCTGTGGACTGAAGGGTCCCGGGGTTCAATTCCGGTCAAGGGCATGTTCCTTGGTTGCGGGCACATCCCCAGTAGGGGGTGTGCAAGAGGCAGCTGATCGATGTTTCTCATCAATGTATACAACTTTCTATCCCTCTCCCTTCCTCTCTGTGAAAAATCAATAAAAAATATATTAAAATAAAAAAAAAATGGATAGAAACATCATCCATCAGCTACCTCCTGCATGCCCCCTATTGGGGACCCAGCTCACAATCCAGGCATGTGCCCTGACCAGGAATCGAACTGATGACGTCTTGGTGCATGGGCTGATGCTCAACCATTGAGCCACACTGGCAGGGCTCTCTTGTCTTCTTCAAACATTGTGGCAGTTACTGTTTTTGACTGTAGGGAGACACACACACACACACACACACACACAGCTTCAGTCTATTTTGCAACACAGTCATCTAATTGAGACTAAGGCATATTCTAGTAGGTTTGAGAAGTGGCATTAAGAAATAATGCATGCAATATTGGATAGGGGTTTTCACTCTAAAAGAATTTCTTTGCCCTTTGCATTTGGTCTGGGAGTAAGCCTTTTTAAAGCAATTAAGCATAGTGTGTTATTTCATAATTTTTGTTGATTAAAAGGGAATTCTTACAGAATGGTGTGGGATTTAAAAAATAGAGGCTTTCAGGAGAGGATGCTTACCATTTCTGAACGTGAAGTGAGATGTGTTTAGCAGGAACCCCTCCTGGACACCTCTCAGAACAGTAAAGCCTCTAGCTCCATAAATGCAGATTTATGACTATTTAGATAAAGTCTCAGCTGAAGTTCAAGTTTGCATTATGTCTTATTGGCAAATGAACCATAAAAACTCAGAAATGTCAGCATTTTTGTGTCCACATCTGGAAAGCATACAAAATCCTGGACAGGCCCTGTGTCTTGACTTAGTTGAGGAAATACTGTCATCTTATAGGCTTAGGCAAATTGATAATATAACGTATTCCTGTTGATTGTTTAGCTCTGGTGTATCAGTTTTAGATATTTTAAGGTAACCAAACCACATTTACAAACACTGTACATGTACTTTACATACAAGTACTTCTAGAAGAGGGAGTGGGGAGTTTCTACCTTTTTGTTGCCTAAATACTTCTAAGTGGTTAAAAAAAGTTCTATACTATATGGAGTCAGACTTAGTATCTCACGTAAAATGTCTGAAATAATTCAGATTTTTCAACAGCTGTGGGTGGCCATAAAGGCAGACTCTATTTATTATAGCACACAAATAGGAACCCTAAGGTTTATAGGGCCTCCTATGTCCTAAATTCAATTTGTAAAAGACGGTTTCCTAGCTATGCAGATGTTTCCTCTTTGGATTTAACTGAAACCTTGGCCATCAGATTTTAAAGAAATAACTTGTTTTGATGTAATTAAAAAGTATGACATGCTTATTGTAGAAAATTTGTGAAATACAGGAGGGACTTATTATGTCTACCTGCCCATCACCCATCAGTCTTGAACTAGCATCTCAGTGCCTGTGGTGACCTGCCTCCCCTACTTCAAGGTCACGTGGTTTACGTGAGGGATGTCACTCACATTGCGTAACGGAAGGACTTTCCATCCTGGGGTAGGAGTATGACAGAATCCCATGCTGGCCCATTACAGTGATCTCCCTGCTTTGCTGAGTGGCCAGGCAAGGAGCTCTTACTCCAGTGGGGCCAGGGAGCTAGCAGGAGATAAGTCTTAAGCTTCTGGGGGCCTCCAATCTGCCTGAGAACCGAGCCCACTAAACCCCTTAAAAACTGGCTTCAGAGAAAAGCTTACAACTCTGAGTGGGCTCCCTCTCACTTCTTTTCTAAAATCAATAAAAATATATTTAAAAAAACCCAACCAAACAAAAAACCCAAAACACCACGGTCTTATCACTGTCAGATTATGTTATAATATCATCTCTGGAAATAAAGGCACACTCATCCCAGTCTCCAAAACTTTTTAGAGTCTTACCTTGTTCTAGGAAGTAAAAAGTGAAGGAGCATTGTTCATAGGCATCTGACAAAAACTGCCCGTTACTTCTAACATTAAACACTGAATGCAATAATTAAAGAAAATAACACATTAGCATTTACAGAATATACTTAGAAACCCACGGATCCCAGTGATTAGATTTTAGTCAGGTCTGGCAAGGAACAGAAGCACATGTTCTCATAAAAGACACCTCAATGGTATGCTCAGAGCGACTAATCATAAGGATTTCAACACAATATGGTTTTCTGCACAGACAACGATTTTCAGTTTCTAAAGAGCATTCACTTCCGACACCTCGATTCCTGACTTCAGTGGCTGCACACTGTGTACCTCTGTGCCACACTTCGGGCAGGTGAAGAGCATGTCAAACAGGAAGCTGCTCTTCACGCAGTAGTAACAGAAGATGTGCTCACAGCCGATCGTGTGGGGCATGGTGGGCCACTCCCCGCACAGAGAACACTGCTTGCCGCTGCTGACCAAGGAGCTGTCGCTGTCGGGAGCACCGGCGAGAGGGATGCACCATGAAGACAATCTGGCCTTCAACTTTTGGGTGTTGATGAGCGGTAGGAGGAAAATGAGAAGCTCGGCAAAGCCGTGCCAGAGCAGCTCCCTGTTCATGTACTCGAAGCCAACCTCACGCACGTGCTGGGGCCTGCGGAACACGGAGCGAATGCCCAGCAGGCGTTCCGTCAAAGTTGCGAATTTGCCCTTCTGGAGGAAAATCAAGAAGTTAACCAGGCCCCCTAATTGCACAAGGCCCACTACAAAGTTCAGGCACTGTTTGGCTTTCCCGAATGAGGCTAAGCGATGGTTTCGAAAAAGATCGTAGCAGCGCTCTTCTAACCACTTCCCGCCGATCGTGCAGGCAGCGTACCAGAGCTTCTGGTTCGTACTCGGGGGCTGGTATCTCAGGGTCGTGGAGAAATCGTTTTTGTACTGAATATTTAAAACTGACTGGCCCACAGTGGCGTTTTTGGAGTACACAGTGAATCGCCACAAGAAAAGCCACAGGAGGGCTTTCAGCTCAGGTTCAAAGCGGGCCAGCAGCCCTGGCTGAAACCCATGGAAGCACTGAGTGACCTGGGACCAAACCAGTTGCTCCAGGGCCTTGTTCAGTTCAAGTGCATCCAACTGACTGATTCTCAGCACCCGGTGTGTGCTCTGTGCTCTCTCTTCTCTGGAAGCCATGCCTTCTCCAAAGAGCTCTAGGAAAAAGAATTATAGGAAACATCATCAGACACAGACAATCTTGTACCATCTCTGCAACCAATGCTCAGGAAACCGGCATACACAAGACAGGACAGACCTTTGCATCGTGTCCAAATAGCACACTGAGCAGTCACTTCTTACTGGGAACTCCTTTCTCTTTCTCCTCACATGTCCTCCTCCCTCCTTTCTTTCCTTTTTTTTTTTCTTCTTTTCTTTTCATTTTTTGGCCCTCCTCATCAAGGGAATAACAGGTTTTAGCAATAATAGCTAAGTAATAGGCCAAGTAATAGCATGGCTAATGGAGAAATATAGGCACTTAATAAATACAATGAATTACGTGGAACACTGTAATGAATGGATAAGTCATGGTCTCAGTTTAATGCCCAGAACTTCTACTGGTTTATTTTTATTTTTTTTAAATCTTTATTCTTGAAAGTATTACATAAGTCCTCCTTTTCCCCCTCACTGACTCTATCTAACCCACCCCACTCTTTACCACCCTATTATCTGTGTCCATAGGTTATGCATTCAAGTTCTTTGGTTCGTCTTCTCATCCCCTCTCCCCACCCCTTTCTTCTGAGGTTCAATAGTCTGCTCCATGCTTCTATGTCTCTGGATCTATTTTGTTCAACAGTTTATTTTGTTCATTAGCTGCCTCATATGGGTGAGATCATGTGATATTTGTCTTTCTCTGACTTATTTCACTTAGTACAGTATTCTCCTGGTCCCCATGCTGCCTCAAAGGGTAAGAGATTCTTCTCTTTTTACTGCTGCACAGTATTCCGTGGTGTAAATGTACCACAGCTTTTTAATCCACTCAATTACTGATGGGCACTTGGGCTATTTCCGTATCTTAGCTATTGTAAACTGAGCTGCTATGAACATAAGGGTGCATACATTCTTTCTGATTGGTATTTCTGGTTTCTTAGGATATATTCCTAGAAGTGGGATCACTGGGTCAAATGGCAGTTCTAAATTTAATTTTTTGAGGACACTCCATACTGTTTTCCATAATGGCTGCTCCGGTCTACATTACCACCAGCAGTGTACTAGGGTTCCTTTTTCTCCACATCCTTACCAGCACTTGTCATTTGTTGATTTGTAGTAAAGTTTTCATTATTCTATCACACGATTGCAGAAAATAAATACTAGCACAAAGCAACATGAATGCAGAAATCTCACTATTAAGATGCATCATACACTTTTGGGGAAAAGAGAACTATTATGCAAAAAGGTATTCTAAGATTAGTTCACAAAATCCTATTACTTTATGACTTTTACTAAAAGATGTTAAATATAATTTGTTAGAAGTCAAAAGGACTGCAAAATACACCCTAATATAAAGTTGTATGTCTTAAAATTGGAGTATCTTTACAATCAGAGAATTTTTCAGGAGGAAGACTTTGAGTTACCCATAGATCCCAGATAACTGGGGGGCAGGAGTCCAAATACAGGAAACAAATGTGACTACTAAATACCAGGTTGTTTCGTGCTCTTTTCCTCTGAACCAGATATAATATGACAGGAATGCTTCTCACATTCTGGGTGACCTCACCAATTCCCCCTTCCTGGAGCTCCGTTAAGACTTCTAAGCTGATAGCAGTGGGGATTTTGGCTGCAAGTTCTGTGAAATTCGTGCCTCATGCTGGTCAGGAGCTACAGGAGAGAAAGGAGGAGGTTAGAACAGAGTTTTCTCTGTTCCCTATACAAATCTAATTAATCCCCAAGGCTTGTTCTTTGACCAAAACATTTTTCAAGTCCATCCCTTACTCTCTCCCTAAATTGCGCTGCTCTTGTCTCCCCTGGATTACATCCAATGCATGTATCTACCTTCTGACTCCTTTGGTGCATTCCCACACCGTGATCCTTCAAACAAGCCTCCTTCAGCTTCTTGCCTTCTTAATGCTTTGACCTCTAGTATAAGTACCCCCTCTGCTCACAAGGGGACATTTTATTATCAGTTCCCTTCACTGGGATCAGTACATTACCTTTCTTTAACTCATCCTAAGTTCTCAAGTACTAAGTGAGGTATCACTTCCTCCCGACTGGCCCAGCCTGGGTGAGCTGCCCCCTCTTGCTCTTCTTCCTGTCTAGACCTTTCTGTACTAGACATACACTACTTTGGAAGCCCACTAGAAGATAAGGCCCATTGCAAAGATCATCCGAATCTTATCACAGTTGAATCTTAGCAACTAGTTCAGTGCCTGGCATGCAGGATGAATCCTATAAAACTAGATAAATGGATCAATGGACAGAAAAATGTCTGGGATATTAAAGGGTAAAAAATACAAATTTCCATCCCTTAAAACTTCCAAATGCCCACATCCAGATTGTTGCTGATTACTTATTTCAACATGGGTTTGTTGTACACCTTCTACTTAGCAGTTAATATGTGGGAGCTAATGAAAGAATGGCAGACAGACTCAACTCCTGTGAAGAGTATAATGTAACGGGGTGATGGGGGGGAGGGTAAGAGTGTACTATGTAAAATGTCAAACAATTACAAGAAGACATGGTAAGTGATGTATGATGGAAATTATGCTTATGAGCAGAAAAGGCTTCATGGAGGGGCAACATCTATGCACCTAAAGGGTGAGCGATGTCAGGCTGGTAAAGGAAGGTAAGCGCACTAGTCCAGGCCAAGGGAAGAGCAGGTGACAAGAACCAAAAGTCCAAGGACAAAAATAAGGTTGGGAAGAAAAGCATGAGACTCATCCTTAAGGCCCTTGTTTATCGAGATGGTAATGGGGAGCCATGGAATGGTTGTAAGAAAAGAACAAAATTTGCCTTTACACAGCTTGTTCTGGCTACACTGAGAGAATAATTTTGGGGCCGAGAGATCAGTTGACTGTTAAAACGATCTGGTGAGAAACTAATGGTCTAAATTGGAAAGGTATCAATGGGGATGGAGAGAGGTGCTTCTGAAAGCTCACAAATGGCGGAATTGACAAGATTACATGAGAAATAAGCCAAGAATCACTGACTTGAGTAACTGAGTGGGTCAGACTAGTTCTCTGAAAGGGGACACACACACAGAGATGCTGGTTAAAGGGAAAGATAATACACACATGTCGTCGTGGAGATCTGAGGCCACTATGAGACAGCCAAGTGGAGAAGGTCAGGAGGCAGTCATGAGGACTAGGAGAAAAAGCCTGGGCAGGGACAATGACCATGAGGACATTCAAACTGGATTAATCCTATCGAATAAAAGAATAATATGAAAATTGACCGTCACTCCAACACACAAGATGGCTGCCCCATGTGGACACAAGATGGCCAGCAGGGGAGGGCAGTTGGGAGGGACCAGGCCTGAAAGGGAGGGCAGTTGGAGGTGATCAGGCCAGCAGGGGTGGGCAGTTGGGGGAGACCAGGCCTGCAGGGGAGGGCAGTTAGGGGTGACCAGGCTAGCAGGGGAGGGCAGTTAGGGGTGACCAGGTCAGCAGGGGAGGGCAGTTACGGGCAATTGGGCCTACAGGGGAGCAGTTAGGTGTCAATCAGGCTTGCAGGGGAGTAGTTAGGGGCAATCAGGCAGGTGAGCAGTTGGGAGCCAGCAGTCCTGGATTGTGAAAGGGATATCTAATTGCCCATTGGGATCAGGTAGTTGGACATCCCTTGAGGGGTCCCAGATTGGAGAGGGTGCAGGCAGCGCTGATGGACACAGTCCCCCTTCTCTCCCCACCCCCGCCATGCACAAATCTCATGCACCAGGTCTCTAGTTTATTATAATTCTAGTTAAATGTTCAAACCAGGAAGGCGGTGATTTATACAAGACAAATAGAGCTTGACCATTTATAACACATTTAATGTTCTCTGTAACAATGTAATATTTTCATAGTTTTCCTATTTCAGCTACTGTAGCATCTCAATGGGTATGTTCACTGATACCACATACCTTTATATCTATAGGCTTTCCACCTTCCTATGCCATGTTCTTCCACATCGCAGCCCTGTAGGCTCCGATCTAGTCTAGTGGTTCTCAAATTTGGGGGTTTGTGAGAATCACTAGGAGTACTTGTTGGATGGTGGTGCCTCAGCTATTTGCATTTCTAACAAGTTCCCTGGAGATGAAAATTATGGGCTAGTCCATTTCAAAGCACAATTCACAATCCTTTGGTATATCTATCACCCATACAGCTCAATGCTGCATGCCAGCTGCCCACTCAATACCGGTTCATTCCGGGTTCCTTCTCATCTCTGTATCCAGAGAAGCTGTTCAACTGCACTGACTCAGGCGCCCCCTTCCTTCTATTAGGGATGACACAAATCCATGCACATCAATGCATCCTCACCCTCCCTGCAAGGTCCTTGGTTGCAGAGATAAAGACTCGCCCTTGCTCATTGAAGGACCCAACCAAGGTCTGCTGGGATGCAGCAAATGAATAGACAACTAGGCAACAACAGAGGGAGATAGTACCACAGGCAAAACACAGAATTTCAAAGATAGAAAAATAACTTTAAAGTTCACACACTCAAAAATTAATGAAGATTATTTTTCTCACTTTTTGTAGTTTACAAATTTTCTAGAATCAACTTAAGCAAACCAAAATCTACAAAACTATTTCCCCACACTAATCATATCACCCCTTTCTCAGCTCATATCACCCCTGGGATAAAGAACAAACTTCTCAGACCCAACCTGGCCCAATTCTGTCTCCACTCCTGCGATCGTGTGACGATCGTGTGACCACCATTCCCAGTGGAGCCATGAAGGACCATCCTGCAGTCCCACCTCTGTCGTTTCTAAAGCACCTAACACTTACCTTCCCTATCAACTCCCCAATGTCCCCAACTATCTTATCTCCCTTCACATCCCAACTCTATTTCAAAATTCTCTAAAAAAATCTTAACTATTCCCAACTCCCATTGTCACCATTCTTTAACTGTGACAGCCGCTGCCTGTGACACCCACTCAAGCCCTCAACCACTTGTACTGTGATTTTAGTCATGTGAACACACTTTCTGCTAACTTGACTATAAACTAGTTAAGAGAAGAGCCATATGTTATACTTATTTCCCAAAGCTCCTACACTTTCACAGTGACTTGATATGTAGCTCAGTTTCTGTCATTCAAAATTCTTCAATCATTGGTGATACGTGGGGTTATGGTATGTATAACAGTGTCTACAATACAGCTTATAGCTTCCAAACCCTATGGTCAGCAAGACAAGGAAAGGTCTCTAATTGTCAAAGTGCTCTTGAAATGCTCTTACTGCACATCAACACTAGGTCCAACACTACCAGTTCCCTCCCTTTATCCCACTCCCATGTTTAACTGGAAGGACTGCTTCCCCCCACTCCACTCAGATGAGTATCAGATGAAATATGTAGCTGGCGTTGGAGGCCAGTTGTGCCCATTTATGCATTTTTAAATACTGGAATCACAATGAGTTTTGGATTGTGGCTGATGACTATCTTAGTATCTTACAGAATTTAACACAAAGATGGGCTCATAGCTGCTCAATAAATGAGTTGAACAAATGCGTAGTGGAAGGAGTGAACAGGAGGGGAGGGAAGCGATCTTTTCCTCGGGTTCCTTGTGTTTAGTGAGAAATTGGACAGAGGGAGTGGCTTCTCGGGAGCCTTTTATTTCAAACCCCTTCTTCTGAAAGAATCATATTTAAGAACATTTTGTAAAAACAGAAACATTTGACAGCTGCTAGAAAAGGAGATTTATCACACTACCCAACCAAGCCAACATTTAACAGTTCTTATTATCAAAAACTTCTTTCTTATCCCTCCTGTTACAGTTTAACATTGTTTTCCCTTTTTCTCCCCACGCCAGGCCTCAGTGCAGATTAAGAACAGCTGGGTCCAATCTCCTCGCTCCATCCGACTGGACTGGTCATGGACCAGCAGACTAATGTTAAACTGCTCTTCACATTTTCTAGTCAAAAGTCCCCAACTCTTCTGGTAAACCATACTTTCCTGTCCCTGTTCCATTGATGGCAACTGGCCTGTCCAGGTCTATTTACGTTCAAGAATTTAAGTAAGCATTAACAATACCCAGATTATTGGTTTTTGCAGGTTACTATCTAGTCTCTCACAAGTAGGCTCATTCAAACTTGGTTAAAAAAAAAAAAAGCTAATTTTTATTTTCAAAGTTGGGATCATTCTAAATGGAAACAAACACCATCATATTTCATTCAAAGTTATTTTTCTAAAATTCCCCTAAACAGGCAATGCTTTTCCTTATTTTGCCATGGAATCTCTTTCCTTTAATGTATATCACTCCTTCCTTCCCACTCCTCAAATTATACTAAACTAAGAATATAAAGGGCTAATGCAGGGGAAAACATTTGTGACCAAGCAAAGAGACTTACAAAAATAATTAAAAGTATACTTGGCACAAAGTAATATTAGTGGTAAGTGAAGATAGGTATGTGAAAATGATGCTTAAGGTAAAATCAAGACCAGATAAAAAGTACAGCAACTACTAGGGTTAGGCGTGATTAACTTGTCACATAAATATGTTTAACACAAAATAATCTAGCACTAAAAACTATCAAGAAGGTCTCCTGCTGACATTTTATCACTAGACATGTCACACTGATTTTCTTTCACAGAAAAAACACCCTGAAATTCGTTTATTAAGAGCAGTGATACATAACCTTACCCCTTAAATAACTCAGGCTTTTCATTCTCTAAAAAAAACTCTGCCATCTATATCGCATTCTAAAACCAACACAAACGATTCTATCTCACTAAAGAGGGAAGAATGTTTTAGGATGTATTTCAGAGCTTTTATTGAGTCGAGTACAAATTATGAATGAATATATTTTATTTAAAACCATGTTACTGACAGAAATCTATCAATAATAATGCGGGTATTGTCAAGGGCCTGTCAATATTAATGTAATTATGATTAAGGGGATGACATGGATTTTTAACTATAATACCTAGTAACATCTCCTACATCGCTGCTATCAATACACACACACTATTATTGACCTGCTCCAAGACTCAGTGCTAGATGTATTACCATTAGGCATATTTGTCAATGCATGCTGCCTACAAAACTACACTGAAATTTACAGTCCTGTAAACCCTTTCAGCAGAAACACGTGACTCCCAAGTAACCTCTCAGGTAAAGGCATCCACTGTCCCCGCCCTGTCTCTCCCCCACCCCCAAGACTAACCTTTTGGGATCCACAATAGTCGCCTAATGCTCAGTTGCTGCCACACTCTCCTAAGGGTTCTAGCAATCAAAATGGAAGAATGCAAATATTCATTTTTTTCCTTTTTAGGGTTTAAAAATTTTTAAACGTAAGCTCTTAAAATGAAGATTTTTAAGTTTTGAACTTCCTCTCTAGTATTTTCTTTGTGTGGTCAGATAGGTTTACTGTACATAGTATTGAAATCAATACTAATAAATGGGACGTTCATTAAAGAGGGATTTAACAGGATATGGATTCACAGACACATCTGAAACACAAGCAGGAGAGAAAAGGCTATGGCTGAGGCCATTAGACACTGTACCCGACACTGTGAACAGGCCCAGAATCACCCTCAGAAAGTTCAAATCCCCCACCCCCCGTGGCCACAGACTTACTAAGTGACTTGTCACTGCTCTTTTGTTGTTCTCTTTCATCAAGTACAAGTCACTCAGGAGTTTATAGATATCCCAACTGTGCTGCTCTGGATGCAGATAAGACATGAAGGACTGAAAACATTTTGTTATAGACAGCAATCCTCTAGATCACTTTTAATTTAAGGCAATCCTCAACAAAATAAATAAAAAAATTTTGGAGGTGGTAATGGGTTCACATCAAAATGTTTTTTAGAATACATTTGAAGGAAAACTTCAAAATATTATGAGTTTCTCAAACAAATGAACTTTGTCCTAGCAGAGGGGATATATATATATTTTTTTTCCTTTATCTCGAGAGAAGATACTCAACTCAAATACTACAGTCTCCAGACGATCATTACCGTTGCAGAGTGGAGCAACTTACCTATTTCATTTACAGTATATCTACTCAAGTATCTAAAACTAACACAAAATACTTTTTTAAATCTTAAAAAAGAATTCCCAATACCTTAAGGCCAGCTTCACAAAGACATGTTTTAAGAGAAGAGCATGGCACTCATAATCTTTCTTCAGAACGTTGATGCTTCTGAGTCCCAAAGAGAGAAAGCAGTGTGAAAACAGAGGACAGATGTTTGGGTGAATAAGGGGGATTCTGACCAGCTCTACGGTTCACCCTCAGGCTGAGTGACCCTGGACAAATCATACCACACGACACTTTTCAGCAGTTAAAAAGGTCAGCAACTATAGAAATTTCACCTACCTAGAATCTTTATGGGAACTAAACCATGGAAGAGGAAGAAAAATAATAAAAGAACAATCCTTTCCAACTGCAGAAATGGTAACGTTGAACACGAGTCTGGAAAAGGCTAGTGCGAGTCGAGAAATCAAAACAGAAGACACGAGACAGAGAAACACTCCTCGTGGAAGAAACAGCAAAACAGAATTCCACGGGCTCACGAGTTTACAGCTGCAGTAAACATGCACCACTGACCAGTGACGGCTGATAATGACGATGGTAGCTAAGTGCGCTTTGCAAAATTAAGTAGCAAGTCATGAAATCTTTACACCATGATGAAAGAGCTTCTTTCATTATTTCTGTTTTAAAACAAGGAAAGGGAGGCACAGAGAGATTAGCTGACCAGTGTGAAATCACAGCCAGAAATAACTCCGCCACATTCTGAACCAATGTACTACACTGACAAGTGGTGATTGGCTTGACAAACATTAACAGCCAAAAGGGTGAACTTGGGCACTTTAGGATGGTGCCAATGGCCATGCAGATGGGGCTGTTTTAAGAGGCTGAGGGCTCAGAGATGAAGATCACAGGCACAAACTACGGGGAAAAGGCCAACCCAAGGAGAAGCCAACGTTCCTCATGAAACATGAAGCAACCTGATGTTGAAGCACTCTATGCATGTAGAACAGGGCTCTAAGACCCAACTGCCTAACAAGAGATTTTGAAACGACATATGATTTTTGGAATACACATTCCATTGCACATTTTACGGCACCAGCGAGAATAGAGGTGTTTGCAACATAACAGGAGCAGGTGCCAAAGGACACACAGGGTTGTATTTGCACACTTTATCTCATTGAATTTTCATAAAAGGAAATATCATCATGTCCATTTTTCAAAGACCAAAATTAAGCCTTAAGGAGATTAACTCACCTCTGCAAGGTCAAGCTGGCAATTAGTAAATTTCTGGTAAATACTAGAGAAAGTATGGTACACACAAAAGGAAGTGAGTGGTTGGGATAATGGGTAAACTTGGATCAAATTCAACACCACAGAACTCAAAGCACAATTTGTTCTCTCAAGACCAGACTGCCAATCACTCTCAGGTCTGTGGATGGAGAGAGAAATGACAGAACATTATCAAGTTACCCACCCTGTCTGGAGTGCGTGCCATCCAGAATACCTCTCCCTACTCCTACACATGTGGACAGAGAACTTCAAAAAGACTCACTGTACATCTGCACAAAAATGAGGCATGAACATTCATTTAGTGATTGCGAACACCCACTATACCCAAAGCAGAGGCAAGGCCAACTCCTCTAACACTGGGAGGGAATGGTCCTGCATAATCAAAACAGACTGACTCTAGAGCTCTTGGTTTTTATGTTTTAACAGTAAGAAGAAGAAAAAGACCCATGGATGAAATTTATCTCACCTTACTGACAGGCAGGTAAGAAGGGGGCACTCTGATAAAAAAAAAAAACAAAAAAACAAAAAAACCCTACTAAATAAACACATAGAAAGGGGCAGTTGGTTGTGTAGATGGGAAAGGTTGGAAGAAGTGGTCCACAGCCCACAATGGGAAGGAGCGATGCCATTCGCTCCTCTCCTGGCTTCTAGCTTGCATAGAAATCACAGCTCTGGCATTTGCAGCTTAAGAGGACATGCCCAGGGGCGAGGGGAGCAGTCAGGGCTGCCCTCCTGAGGTTTCTCCCACAGTCTGAAGGAACTGAAGAGGAACACGGGATGTTTAGAAACTGCTGTGGTGTCACAGGAAAGAGATAAAAGAGAACATCCAATTTGCTTCCAGGCTGCCCAACCAAGATAATCAAAGGGAGCCAGTGATTCAGAGAAGAACTTTTGTCCAGAAACAAAGATTGGGCATATGGCATACATGTCCCTTGAGCTCCAGTAGTCTGCACACTGTGGAGTACGAGAAAGAAAGAAACGTTAAAACCATGTGATTCTCTGAGAAAAAGGTGAAGCTAGGACTAAGAACTTTACTAGCAATGTGAGGCTGCGTGAGACTGCTAACATCTGTATGCTGGATAAGACTGCTAACACCTGTATGCTGGATAAGACTGCTAACATCTGTATGCTGGATAAGACTGCTAACACCTGTAAGGTTCAGCCACCAAACACGCCCAATGGAAAGTACCTGCTTTCCTACTGCAAAGATGATTACAAGCTTCGAATATAAGTAAAAAATTTATGGCCAACATCAAAGGGCAAGGGGAAGAAAGAAAAATAAAGAATTGTGATTCTGATCATAAAGAAAAAATTAAACTTGTAATCTGTATTTATTAAACAAATGAGATTGAATAGGGACATGTTTATGGCTTTTAGTAATGAATTAACTGTGAACATTACCTTTTACTAAAAAAAAAACTAATACATAAATGCACATTGAATACAAATGAATACTATTCTGAGAAACAGAATTTAAATGCTAGAAGGGAACACAGGTCTTAGTCTAAGATATGAATTTTATTTTCTTAACAGAAACCCTGTTTTTCGAGCAAAATATATAAAATAGCTGTGGAGGGTCTGCTACCTTTGTCTCTCCCCAGAAAGCTCCAAGCAATTTCTACAGTTCTCCTGTGAAAGTTATAAAACCACAGATGGAGTGCTACCCCTAATTCCTAAAAATGGGGAGAATAAGGCCAAGAGGTAGAGCAGGTCATAAGAAAATCAGTCAGGTCTGGAACTCAATTTTCTTGACTTAGTGTAGCATTCTCTTTACTACCTTGTGTTACTTCTATCCACCCCTCCCCCCTTTTAAAGAAAAATAAACAGGAGAAATTATTTCTTTTGACTCTTCTTTCAAATCTGCTTCGGTTTCAAGCACATACAACTCTAATTTTTCCAGATACAGCAATTGATAATATGGGTGAGATCAGAGAGAATTAAACTGAAAAGAGAAAAATGCAGTCTGCCATCCCAAGTTCATTCTGTTCAGGTTTAACTAAAGGTAAACACATTAGGGGAAGGTGTCTAGACTACAACCAGTGGTGTGGATGGTGCCTCAGTTTCCCCATAATTGCTTTAAAAATATTTTTATTGATTTCAGAGAGAAAGGGAGAAGGAGAGAGAGACAAACGTCAATGATGACAGAGAATCAGTGATCAGCTGCCTCTTGCATGCCCCACACCATGTGCCCTGACAAGGAACCCAACCCCGAAGGACTAGTAATAGGTTGATGCTCAATCACTGAGCCACGCTTTCCGGGCTGTTTTAAATTAAGGTAAAAAACATATTTCCAAGGCCATCGTAGAATACTAGCCAGGACATGTTAGACCTGAACTTTCAACAATTAGTCTTATTCTGAAACATACACACACACACACAAACACACTTTCATTCACAAAATGTATTTTTGGAAAACAAAACCTAAAAAACTGAACAAAAAATAACTTTTAACTTCAGGCCCTAGATGAAAAAATGTTAACGATACTCATATATCTTATCAGATAACAATATTAAATATAACAAACCCATCGCAAGTAATTCTATTGGACAATTCTCAGTAACTCTTCCTCCACAAGAAAATTAAAACTGCTTTTAAGTGCACTGGCTTTAAAAAATGTTGAAAACGTCACCCTCTTTTTTCTTTTTCCGTACCAAATGCAACACTTTGCATAAGCCATCTAAGAAGTGTGGACGCTGCCTAACCTACACCCGTCCTCAGGGGAAGGCACTGTCTGAAGTCACTGCGCGGCTGCACCGCGCTCGGCCTGGCTGTCTTTTCCCCCGAATGGTGCGATTCTAACCCTAATTTTCGGGGTTTAGGTTTGCTTCTTCTCGTCTTTCCCCAAATCGCACTCTGATCTGCCTCCTCCAGGAAGCCTGGGGACTCAAGCCAAGGGCGACAAGGACAAGGCGGGGAAACTGACGCCCTCGGGCCGCCCGCTGACCTCGGGCTGCACGGCGGCTCCTCGGTGGACACTGACCTTAAGGAGTCGGCGACACGCCCCGCTCCACCGAACTTCCTCTGAAACATTTTCTCGGAAGCTTGGCTTTTCCTAGCAGAACCTGGGCTACCCAGGCTTCCGGAACTCGCGGGCTTCCGGGGCGACGCAGGACCCGGAAGTGTCTGGGAAAAAAGTGGGGGGGGGGGAATTTAAACCAATGATAACTACGCTTTGGCGCAGGCGGAAGGCCCGGGAAGGCCCTGCTACTACGAGCTCCGACGAGCCGAAGGGCCGAAAAGCCGAAGGATGTTGAGCCGAAGAGCCGAAGGGAGGAAGAGCGGCAGAGTGCACCGCGCGCGGTGATTGGTCAGCTGGCCGAGGAAGTCCGTATTTGATTGGCAGGAGCATCGCGAACGGGTCAGCCTGGGTCGGGACCGGGAATCTAGAGGTCCCGAGGTCACGGGGTGGAGGCGGAGCAGGTTTCTCCTCAGCAACCACTGGACAAGCTCCGAGGGGTTGCGGTGGGGCTCCTTGCTGGCTCGCCCTGGGAGAAGGGCCACTGCGAGATAACCTGGTGGGGTGGGGCTGTGGGGTGGGGAGGCCGACTGCGGCGGGGTGCACTTGGCTTAGGCTGGGGGCTTGCCGACCCGTGCGGGCCCAGGCAGAGGTTGGCCGATGACCCGCGGGGTGGGCTGGGTGCGCTGGCGCCTTCTGGGTACTGAGACAGCCTGTAGGGTGGGTCTCAGTCACTCCTGAGCTCTTGGAAACACGGACAGCCCACCCCTGGGAAACAGGCAGGATTTTCAGGCCTGGACCCCTGGGAGGGCTAGAGAGGTTATCCTGTACAAACTTGTCACAATAAATATTTTTGTTTTGATTTTTTCCATCGTGGAAACCAAGTCGTTACGCGATGTGAAACGTGGGCAAGATGAACGATGAACAAGCACGTGTTATTGAATTCTAATACTGTTCAAGTTCTTTTCTTTTTACTGTGTACAATTTAACACCGCGCATGTCTTACACACATTAAGGAGATCTTGGGAAAACCTGGCCCAGAGGAGGAGGAAGGTTTCTTGAATTTAGTAAAAGGCCTTCCCACCAGGTGAGCGGAGGATACAAATGAGGTCCGGTAGGAGGGACAGGTGGACAGTTGTGCAAGTCACTTAGGCACAGCGCCAGGTTTTCTCTGGAGTTGACCATGGAGGTAGCCAGGGGCCGCCTGAAATGTGGCCAGTCCAGGTTCAGGTCTGATCTAAGTGCAGAATGTGCACTGGATTTCTAAGATATCGGATGAAAGGAAAAGAGTACAGTATTTCATTTTATATTGATTGCACATTGAAATGAGAATATTATGGAAAGTTTAAAATTCCATTATATTTCTGTGAGATAGGGCTGATCTACAGGGTCGGGAAATCTACTCAGAGCTTCTGGGTTGCCTTCTGGTACAGTCATGGGCTGCTTAAATATGGGGACACATTCTGAGAAATGCATTGTTAGACGATTTCATCATTGTGTGAACATCACAGAGTGCATGTACGCAAACCTAGATGGATCAGCCTACTACACACCCAGGCTTCATAGTATAGCCTACAGCTTCTAGGCTACAAGCCTGTACAACAGGTGACTGTACAAAACTACACACGTTAAATGAGTCACAAGAGGCAAGGATGCGATGGAGGCAGAACAACAAATTGATGTCTCTCTCACACACAAATCAATCAATCAATGAATCAACTTTTTAAAAGCACAGATGTATGGGGCTGCTGCTGCTGCCAGCATAAAATGGCTACAGTTTTACAGCAAACATTTTCTAAGAGGTAGAAAGAGCCTACTCTGAAATAATGATAAGAAAGTATAACCCTGTCCTGTTTGGCTCAGTGGATAGAGCATCAGCCTGCACACTGAAGGATCCAGGTTCGATTCCAGTCAAGGGCATGTACCTTGGTTGTGGGCACATCCCCAGTAGGGAGTATGCAGAAAGCAGCTGATTGATGTTTCTAACTCTCTATTCCTCTCCCTTCCTCTCTGTAAAAAAAATCAATAAAGTATATTTTAAAAAAAAGAAAGTATAGTATTGTAAATATATAAACCAGTATCAAAGTTGTTTGTCATTATCTAGCACTATGTACTGTATATAATTGTATGTGCTGTACCTTTATGCCACTGGCAGCACCATAGGTTTGTTAACCGTAGCATCACCACAAACACGTAGGTAATGTGTCGCACTATCACATCAGTAGGCCAAAGGAAAGTGTAGCTCATAATCTTATGGAACCACCATCTTATATTTGGTCTGTCATTGACCAGAACATCCTATGCAGCTCATGACTAATCTCTCACCTGCTAGGCTAAGAAGACCAAGTATCACTTAACAGTCATGAAGGAAGGCAGCCAATTCACACTTCTCCGGTGAGCCTATAGGTGTACTGTGCTTTACTTAATTTTTTATGAAAGGAAGGAAAAGGCCTCCAAAAGACAGTGATTTTCAGAGAGCATGTTCTAGTTCATGGAGCCTTATAAATGTCACATGAACATGACAATATTGATAAAAGTAAAGATACCAAGCTATCCCAAAATTTGAATTATGTTTGATGAATCTGGTTAAGAATATAATGAAACAGCCCTGCAGGATAGCTCAGTTGGTTAGAGTGTCATTGCCATATGCCAGGGTAGACGGTTCGATCCCCTGTCTGGGTACAAACAAGAATCAACCCATCCTATCTAATAAAAGAGTAATATGCAAATTGACTGTACCTCCGATCAAGCCACACCCACCAGCCACGTCAACCAGCCAATCAGGAGCAAATTATGCAAATAAACCCCAACTGAAATGGCTGCCGCCGCTGAGAGCAGGAGGGAGGCTTGGGTTCCCCCAACAATGGAGGAAGCCAAGCTTTTCACCTGCCCTTGACAGTCTAGGCCTCCACTCAATGCTACAAAGTTTCAATTATAGAAGGTATATAACAACAGAAATGGCGGCAGCCACAGAGATGGAGAGAGCAGAGGCTAGGGTTGCCAGGGCGATGGAGAAAGCCAAACTTCTGTGGCCCTAGTGCCTATGCCTCCACTCTAGGCTATAAAGTTTCAATTGTAGAACATAAATTAATCCCAGATCCCAGGGCTTCCACTTGGGTCACTGGGGGGAGTGGCTGGCCTGCAAACCACCACAGGCCCCTCACCCAGGCTGCCTCACACCCCATAGGAACCCCCACCCTGATCCGGGACACTTTTCAGGGCAAACCAGCTGGCTCCCATCCATGCACAGGCATCTACCTATCTAATAAAAGAGTAACTTGCAGATTAACCACCATTCCAACACACAAGATGGCTGCCCCCATGTGGTCAAAGATCCTGCCCCCATGTGGACACAAGATGGCCACCACAAGATGACCAGCAGGGGATTGCCATTGAGAAGTTCCAGGCCTGCAAGGGAGGGCAGTTGTGGGCGATCAAACCTGAAAGGGAGGGCAGTTACGGGTGACCAGGCTGTCAGAAGAGGGAAGTTGGGGTAAAACAGGCTGGCAGGGGAGCAGTTAGACATCAATTAGGCTGGCAGGGTAGTGGTTAGGGGGTGATCAGGCTGGCAGGCAGAAGCGGTTAAGGGCAATCAGGGAGGCAGGCAGGTGAGCAGTTTGGAGCCAGCAGTCCTGGATTGTGGCCCATCCTACTAGGATAGGCCCTAAATGGGCAGTTGGACATCTCTTGAGGGGTCCCAGATTGGAGAGGGTGCAGGCTGGGCTAAGGGACATCCCCTGCCCCCCATGCACAAATTTTGTGCACCGGGCTTCTAGTAAATTTATAATTAAGTGGATCAAGTTGATGTCTCTCTCTCCCCCCCCTCTCTCTCCCCCTCCCTCTTTCTCTAAAATCTCTCTATATATATATCTATATACTACTAGAGCATGGGATTTTTGCACTGGGGGGGGGGGGGCGCATGGCCTCTGAGGATCAGCCTGCTGTGGGAGTGCCCCTCATCCTGGTCAGCCGAGTGGCTGTGGACCCACCCTCTGAGTGGCTGCTTCCTGGCCCGACATCTTCTGAGGAGCTGGAGCATTCCCCTCTCCTGGGGACCCAGTCAAGGCCAGGCTCTGTGACAACAGCACTGAGAGGTGGTGGAGTAGGCCTCAGTCCCACAGCAGCCACAAACCTTTCTCCCAGACTCTGGGGTCAACTCTTGTGAGCCCAGGGCAGTGCTGCACGGCCTGCAGGCATCCAGAGGAGATGGTAGGGAGCAAGGAGGAAGACCCTGGAAAGAGGAGATGACAATTGCAGCCCCGGTTCCTATCTGTCAGCCTGGGGTTCATAGTGGGAGCAGCCACTCTTCCAGATCAGCCTAGTGGTGCTCCCACTGTGGGAGCACACTGACCACCATGAGACAGCTCCTGCATTGAGTCTCTGCCACCTGGTGGTCAGTGTGCATCATGGTGACTGGTTGACTGGTTGTTCCACTGTTTTGTGGCTGGGTTTTTATTTTATAAGATACTATGGGCCCAGTGCACAAATTTGTGCACCTTGAAAGGAACTGGGATCTGTGAGGCTGTGGTGGGCACAGGGGCAGGTCTCAGCCCTATCCTCCTTTTCCCCACTCTTCCCCTCCTGCTGCAGGCCCTGGTCGCCTGTCTGCCAGCAGCCCTGCTCCTGCTGCCACCACTCCTACCTGCTGATGGCACAGAGCAATTGGATCTGTTGCCAATAGTGGGTGGCTGCTGCCCTGATCACCCCTTAGGAGCAGGGGGAGGTGGAGAAGCCCTCAGGGGCAATCAGGGCCAGCAGCCACTGCTTGCACCCACTGACAGCACCAAGCAATTGGGACTGGTACCAGGCACTGGCTGCAGGTGCAAGTGGCAGTACCAGTGCTGGCAGAAGGTGTGAGTGCCAGGCAGGTTGGCGACGTGCTAGAGCAAATAATTTTCAGTAACCACCAGAGGCTTGCCCTAACGACAGTGACAGGCACCCCTGTTCACCTGCTCCACCATCTCGCTATGGCCAATGCCCACCATGTTCTGTGCTCTGCCATCTGCTGCCAATGCCAGCCATGTTCCATGCACACCCCTTGGTAGTCAGCACATTATCATAGCGACCGGTTGTTCAGTTGTTCTGCCGTTCAGTCTAATTGCATATTAGGGTTTTATGTAGTGAGATAAAAGCCTAAGCAACCAGATGACTGGTCAACTGGTTGCTGATGCTCACTGACCACCAGGGGAAGACACTTAACGCAGTAACTGTCCCCTTGTGGTCAGTGTGCTCCAGCTAACCACCCACAGCCACCGGCCAACTTCCTGTGGTCCCTTCCCCAGGCCCGCCAACCTCTGGCGGTTCCTCTAACCTGTCGGCCAACCTCCCATAGCCTCTCACCCCAGCAGGCCAGCACCCCAATTGGTACCCATCACTGGCCAGGCCAAGGGACCCCCACCTGTGCATGAATTCATACACTGGGCCTCTAGTCTATAATAATGATGATGATGATGATGATGATGATAAAAGAAACATCTAGACCATTATAATTTTTGCTGAAAATGTTTAAAATCAATTATGTGTTTGTTTGTTTTTTTATCATTTGATCTCTAAATACATTCTATCTTTTTAGATTTCCAGTGACCTAGTAAGGCAAGGTTTCAGGGAATATTTGTTTCCTGTCTTTTTTGTACTTACTTTATATTTATTTTTCACTCATCTATTTAACAAAAGCAGTGAGTGGCCAGGAGTGTTGCTAGACAGTGTTGAAATAAAAGTGAACTATACAGACATGGATGGCCCTTGCCCAAATCTAATGAGTATCAATTTGGAGACAGAGAAAAAGTAGATAATGACCAGGGCATAGTATATTTGCCTTTGATTAAGTGCTGTACCTCTTTAAATTCAACATGTTAATTGTTTTAAAGCAAGAATTTATATATTCTTGCCAACATGTTAAGAAAGAGTCATTAGAACTTGGCTCTGGGTTTAGAAAACATTAGTAAAAAACCCCAAAGTCTATTTAATTCATGCATTAATTATGAAAACCTAAAGAATAAAATATTTAAATTAGAATATTTCTGTACCTTTGTAAAAAAGATGAAAAAATTATAATAGCATCTTACTTATAATAGCCCTTCAGCAACTTTTAGGCTCTCAGGAGTTTAATAATAGATATGTAAAGGAGACATTGATTTATGCCCCTAACATCATTTAAAATTGCTGACTTTAAAAAGTTATTTTAGCATATTGCATAGTTATTTTTAAAAATATATTTTTATTGACTTCAGAAAGGAAGGGAGAGAGAGAGAGAGAGAGATAAAACATCAACGGTGAGGGAGGGAATCATTGATTGGCTGCCTTCTGCACACTCCACACTGGGGATTGAGCCCGCAACCCCAGGCATGTGCCCTGACCAGGAATCAAACCTTGACCTTCTTGTTCATAGGTCAACACTCAACCACTGCCACATCGGCCAGGCAGCATATTACATAGTTCTTAAATCAATAGGTGAATCAGGAAAAATGGGAAGGATTCTAAGAGATCACAGGCAGGTGAGATTGACCCTGATTAGAGGTCCTGGTAAGGCATGCCAGGTGGCTGCCAGGAAGGCATCCAATCTGACTCTTAAAAGCTGGGCAGGATTTAGATATTTGGCTATTAGAGGTCAACTGTGTCAGCTGAGCAAATGGGTGAAGATGCATGAGACAGGAAAAAGATGCCTCCTCACCGTGGCTGGAGCTGGGGTAGGATGAGGAATTGTGGAAGATAATACTGGAAAAGTAGTTTGGAGCCTGATTTTATAGTATGTAAAAAATCAAGAATATTTATTTTTATTAAAAAAATTGACTCTTGAGGTTTTTTTTTGACTAATCATTTAAATAAACTACAACTTAGTTTAAATTCTACAAAGGAACTATTAAGTAGATAACTAGTGGCCCGACATGAATAAAAATTCATGTAAGAATGGGCCTTCGTTCCCCTGGCTGCCTGCACCACCTTCACTCTAGCTGGAATAGCCTTTCCACTCTGGCCCAGAGCCACTTTTCCTCTCTGGCCCAGAGTGGCTAGGATGGTGTAGAACACCTGTGTCACTGCCATGGAGACAACACAAGCATCCCACCCAGTTCCCAGCCACTCAGGGCCTGCATACACAATTAACCTGCCACCTTTGGTTAATTTGCATACTCACTCCTGATTGGCTGGTGGGTGTCACAAAGGTACGGTCAATTATCATGTTACTCTTTTATTAGATAGATATTCTGGTGAACTTGAAACGTGGGGTCTAATTGTATGGATTGTGTGAAAAACAGAAATTTAATTCCAGTTAAGTTTGTGTGACTCAGTTTCTTTTTTCAAAAAATTATTTTTATTGATTTCATAGAGGAAGGGAGAGAGAAAGAGAGAGAGAGAGAGAGATAGAAACTTAATGATGAGACAGAACCATTGATTGGCTGCCTCCTGAATGCCCCACACTGGGGATTGAGCCAACAACTTGGGCATGTGCTCTTGTTTGGAATTGGACCTGGGACCCTTCAGTCTGCAGGCCAACATTCTATCCACTTAGCCAAACTAGGTAGGGCAGTGGTCGGCAAACTCATTAGTCAACAGAGCCAAGTATCAACAGAACAATGATAGAAATTTCTTTTGAGAGCTGAAAACTGACTTCTGCGCATAGGCCATGAAGTTTCAATCGCACTGTACATGCATGCCCACATGTGGTATTTTGTGGAAGAGCCACACTCAAGGGGCCAAAGAGCCATAGGTGGCTCGCGAGCCACAGTTTGTGGATCACTGAGGTAGGGCATGGCTCAGTTTCTTAACACATTCAAAATGTATTCAAGACTGTTAAATCTCAGTGGGAAACTGGGGGTGGGTAGATGGGTGGGAAGAAATCTCCCAAAAACTTGTATGCATATATGCATAACTCATGGACCCAGACAACAGGGTAGTGAAGGCCTAGGGTGGGAGTGGGGGAAGGCTAGAATAGGTCAATGGGGGGAAAAATGGGACATAGGTAATGCTTTCAACAATAAAAATTAAAAAATGTGTTTAGTTTATATTTAATTTCAGTAAAAGTACATGAATATAAAAATTTGCAGGCCTTTATATTTCCTTCTAAAAACAATACTAGTAGTGATTAAATTCAAAGCACAGTTAGTATTTCACTAACTGTGTGAAATTTCTAGATACTACACAGAGTATCTAGAAATAAAGAAAAAAATCATTAGAATTGTGTTTTTTGTTACCTGGAAATGGGCCCTCAAAACAGTATGGAAAGGAGTCCAATGAAGCAGGTCTTAAAATATTATTCTTTTTTTCAAACCATCATTCAAAATCACTAGATGAAAATTTAATTTTGTAAGACGTCTGCACCATTCAAATTTGTTTATGGCCTGAGCTTTCAATTTAGACAATTTATCATGACTTGGAGAAGAATTTTTTCTTTTAAGGCAGATCAGGTTTCCTTCCCAGGGAATAGATGAATCCAGGAAAAATGTTTCTTTCCACAGCTCATGCCTGGCCAGAAGCAGTGGCCGTGGAGGAATAGCGAGCTCATTGCATAATGACAAAGGAGAATACCTAACCTCCTTTCCCCTGGTCCCTCAGTGTCCTTGATGTGTTTCCACCCTGCATTCACCCTCCCTCGCCAGTTCACAGAGCCAAGGAGTTTACCTTTTGATGCTTAAATGTAGGGACTGAACCTTTGTTTCTCAACTGTATCAAGCAAGCGATTGCAACCATGACCTACTTGCAGAGGCCTGAGTCTGCTTTGCTACTGAGGGTGTGTATGCTTGGGAAGGTCTCTTAACTGTCATGAGCCTCAGTTTCTTAATCGTGTATCTGTTTGACATTCCTCTAAGATCCCTTTTTGTTTCATTGGATTGGGATTCTAAAGGCCAATTTTGTAAGATTAGTTTTAACCCAGTTCTACTTAAATGCTGTCTCCATATAGTTTATGAATCCCTCTTTTCTATATGAGCAGGTTTTCCACTATAACATCATTATATCTGTAAGAGAAGCTAAGACCTAAATTCTTTTTGTTGTTGCTCTTGTTAACCCTCATCCATTGATTTTTAGAGAGAGTGAGGGGAGGGAGGAGCCAGAGAGAGAGAGAGAAACATCCATGTGAGAAAGACACATCAATTGGTTGCCTCCTGCAATTGCCCCAACCAAGGCCAGGGATCGAACTTGCAACTGAGGTACGTGCCCTTGAGCAGAATTGAACTGGGGACTCTTCATTCCATGGGCCAATGCTCTATCCACTGAGCAAAACCAGCTAGGATGCTATGTCCTAAATTCTTAGTCTAGTCCCAATTTGACTTGTCTTCTTACTGTTTTTGATCTCATAATTTGGGACAGGATATGCCCTGCACCTCTCAGGCAGCCAGGTACAGTGACAGCCTTGGAGGAATCAGCTCCAAGTCACTTCTTTATATCCCTTTTCTGCGTGGATTTAAGTATTTGCTGTACATGTTACTTCCATAACAGGAAGTCAGTGAGGAAAATAGCAAAATTATACGGCAATAATTTAACCTGACACCGTTAACCTTAGCAAGCTCAGCATCAGTGCGTCCCTTCCTCCCCAGACCACAATGCCCAACTGTGGAGAACTGCAGTGGTTCTCTGAGGGAGGAACTTTCTTCAGAAAGAAGCCTTTGGGACCTGGGAACCATGGGAAGGTGTTGCAGATAAGAGCTGTTCACTCATTACATCAGAGGTCTGGACTGGTCTGCAGTAATGTGGATGTATCCCTCAGAATGTGGGAAGTGGAATAAAGGTTGCTATAAGTGCACTGGGCTTTCACGTGATTAGAAAGCAGTCTGAAAAGCATCCGTGATCTTTGATTCTTTTCAGTTTCTGAGTTAGTGCATTGTCCTTTCTATGGCTCATTTTAGAAGGCTCTCACAGCTACACAGAGCTCCTGATTGTCTCTGGGTCATAGAAATCCCAACAGTTGGATAAAGGCAATGCTGTGGAGTTACAGGACCTGAGCTCTGAGTTAAGGAGACCTGGTGGCTTGTGTCCACCATATACATTGAGTGCCTTGTGGGCGAGTGAAAACTCCCAAGGACCTCAGCACCTCAAGTGAAAATGAAGCGGCTGGGCTCAATGAACATGGAGTACATTCTCATTCTAAAGGGACACAGTCCTACAAGTTGCCACCTGCCTAGTGTACTTTGGATTAGGCCCAGGCAGCAAGGTGAAGAGATGCTCCAGGGAAATGCTGCTAAGCTAGGCTCAGGCATTGGCCTGAATTAGAGGGCACAGGTGTAGTCCACCCTGAATTTAAAACTTCCCAGGGAAAAAAACAGCCCTGAGGAAGGTTAGGTTTGCTATTGTTATCCCATCTCTAAGTGCTTTGTTTTGTTGTATTAGAGATTATGTTAGAGATTTCATCATTTCAAGGTGTTCCTTTTCGTTATTACAGAAAGCCATTATAAAATCCACTAGAGGCCCGGTGCACAAAATTTGTGCACGGGGGGTGGGGGGTAAGGGGAGGGGGGGCTGAGCCCAGCCTGTACCCTCTCCAATCTGGGACACCTCGAGGGATGTCCAACTGCCCGTTTAGGCCCGATACCACCACCAGGATCAGGCCTAAAGGGGCAGTCAGACATCCCTGTCACAATCCAGGACTGCTGGCTCCCAACTGCTTGCCTGCCTGCCTTCCTGATTGCCCCTAACCACTTCTGCCTTCCAGCCTGATCACCCCTTAACCACTCCCTTGCCAGCCTGATTGATGTCTAACTGCTCCTCTGCCAGCCTGTTTGCCCCCAAATTCACTCCTCTGCCATCCTGGTTACCCATAACTGCCCTCTTCTGCAGGCTTGGTCATGTACAACTGCCCTCCCTTGCAGGCCTGGTCCCTCCCAACTGCCCTCTCCTGCTGGCCATCTTGTGGTGGCCATCTTGTGGTGGCCATCTTGTGTCCACATGGGGGCAGGATCTTTGACCACATGGGGGCAGTCCTCTTTTATGTTGGAGTGATGGTCAATCTGCATATTTCTCTTTTATTAGATAGGATGGAGGCCTGGTGCATGGATGGGGGCCAGCTGGTTTGCCCTGAAGGGTGTTCCGGATCAGGGCGGTTATTCCCTTGGGGTATGGGGCAGCCTGGGTGAGGGGCCTGTGGTGGTTTGCAGACCAGCCATGCTCCCCGGTGACATAAGCGGAGGCCCTGAGATCTGGGATTTATTTATCTTCTACAATTGAAACTTTGTATCCTGGAGTGGAGGCCTAGGGTAGCCAGAGCTGCAGAAGCTTGGCTTCCTCCATTGCCAGGGCAAGCCTTGACTCCTGCCCCTCTCCAGCTCCATGGCTGCCATCATTATCTTCTATAATTGAAACTTTGTAGCATTGAGTGGAGGCCTAGGCCAGCAAGGGCAGGCGGAAAGCTTGGCTTCCTCTGTTGCCCAGGAAACCCAAGCCTCCCTCCTGCTCTCAGTGGTGGCAGCCATCTTGGTTGGGGTTTATTTGCATAATATGCTCCTGGTTGGCTGGTGGGCATGGCTGTGGGCATGACTTGATCAGAGGTACGGCCATTTTGCATATTACTCTTTTATTAGATAGGATAATTTCTCTATTACTCCTTTCAAATGCTATCATTGTTAGGAGAACACACCAATCTGATGACAATTGAGGTGAGGAGTTTTTTCCTGCTCCCTTAACACTTTGGAAGGATTTAAACCTTATGAGAAAGTGCTCTGCCTCTACCAGCTTGTGTGCTAGGAGAGGAGCAGAGCCCAAAGAAATAAACATAGAACAGCTGTGACAAAATCAGAATGCCCAGGACATTTTGCAGGATAATGGAACTAATCTAAAAGGAAAAACATGGGCTTTGGTTTGCTAATAAAATAATCGTGTGAGTACTTGGTGAAATGAAAGGTTATTCCATGTAGAAGGTTGAAATCTTTCTTTTCCTGGCATGCAAGGCTCTCTTTAAAGACAAATGTTGCAGGGGTATTTTTTTTTTAATTACCTTCTTATATTCAGAAACATCCAAAGGGATCTGGGACAGGGAAGTGTTTCATAGCTGTTTAGAGAAATGAGAACTTAGTCCTTTCTAGTTCCTAAGGTTACTTTCCAGTTCTCAGTTCAGGCTATTCTCTGTAGGATTGAAGCTTCCAAGTTGTGTTACATCAATAGGATGTAGATCTGTGTGTGGTGAATGTCAAAACATCCATGAGTCACTAGGATACATTGAGGCAAGATTGTTTTAGCTAGTTTTGTTCGGGTTAGTGAACTACCACGTAGAACAACATGTGACTTAGGAAATAAAGTTTTATAAATTTCTCCTTCTTCCCAAGTAATTGTAGTTCAAATACAGTGTAATGATCTTGACATCTGGCTCTCTATGGACTGGTGACCTGAAACAGTGTTTGGCACATTAACCAGAGGCTTCACATGATCAGAAAATGCTCATTTTGGGGTAATCATGATGGAGTCCTATTCACCCATCAAAATATTAAACCATATCCACGTATGTTATGTAGTGTTAGACTAGTATTTCTAAGTGTTGTCACATATAATTTTAAAAATAATGCTAACTTATAAAGTATAGGTGGGCCATATTTCTTATTAAGGCTAGACTACTTCTCTCTCTTTTTTATATGTTTTTATTGATTTTAGAGAGAGAGGCAGGGAGAGAGAGAGAGAAAAAAAACATCCATGATGAGAGAGAATCATAGATCGGGTGCCTCCTGCATTCCCCCTACTGGGGATGGAACCTGAAACCTGGGATGCGGCCTTGACTGGAATCGAACTTGGGATCCTTCAGTCTGCAGGCCGACACTCTATCCACAGAGCCAAACCAGCTAGGGTTACATCCCTCTCTTTTGTCAACAAATAGTAATGGCTAATAAGTATATGGTATCAACTACATGCCAGATACAAGTCTCAGTGTTTTACAGATAGTAGCTCACTTAATATTCACAACAACTCCATTGTGACTATTACCATCCCATTTTACAGATGAAGAAAATGAGGTCCAGAGAAATTAAGTAAACTGCCCCAGATCACAAAGGTCAGAATTTGCACTTAGCCACCCTGGCTACGGTACCTGTACTCTTAGTTCCCATAATATACTTCCTCCTACACCTCAGCTCCCCTCCCTTTGAGGCCTGGAATCCAAATCTGTTTTCCCCTCAATTACTCAACAATAAGTGAGTGAGGTGGGAAGAAGTCACATAACTAGCTAGCTTCAGGCCTGAGTTGGTCATATAACTTGCAGAGCTCAGTCCAAAATGAAGATGTGGAGCTTCTTGTTAAAAAAAAGGTGGGGGGGGGTTTCTAGGAAAGGTACTGAACATAAAGCTGATTCCTTTTCTTCAATAGTCTCTTTTGTCATGGTGTTTTCAGTTTGTCATTTAATGCTCTAATCAGTGGTCTCAACCTTTCTAATGCCACGGCCCTTTAATACAGTTCCTCATGTTGTGGTGATTCCCCAACCATAAAATTACTTTTGTTGCTACTTCATAACTGTAATTTTGCTACTGTTATGAATTGTAATGTAAATATCTGTGTTTTCCAATGGTTTTAGGCTTTATAGCAGCAGGTCTCTGTCACAAACCACAGGTTGAGAACCACTAGCAAGGTTGCCTAAGACCATCAGAAAACACAGATATTTACATTACGATTTATAACAGTAGCAAAATTACAGTTATGAAGTAGCAACAAAAATAATTTTATGGTTGGGGGTCACCACAACATGATGTATTAAAGAATCATGACATTAGAAAGGTTGTGAATTACTGCATAAAGAAACATTAAAAATTTAAATTATTGGCTTTTTTTTTTTACCGTTCTTCTTTGTTTTATGCAATGTATTTTAAATGCAAATATGAGGACATTTAACTTGTATGTGTAATCACTCACATTGCATGACACTTTTCTTGTAGCTTGTCCCTAAATAAAAACATTCTTCCAGAGGCAATGGAAATGCTGGACAAAAGGAACTCAACTGTGTTTATTTTGCTCCTTGTCACACACATGTTCGACCAGCACCTCTAGCTCTGGCTTGCTACTGAGTAAGGAAGGAAAGGAAAACGGAAGGTGGATTGTCCTGTTTTTTTCTTATCTGTCATAATTGTCCATGTGAAGTAGCTCACTAATGTGAGTTCAAGCAGAAAGCACAGCTCTTAGGTCTCTGCGTGTCTTTGTTTACTCGGTTGCAGATGTGACATCTATGTCTTTGAGGTTCTCTAAACTTTCATTTATTGTGGATCCCCTGCGCTTGTGGACATCACAGATACTGAATGTGAATTGCATACATTTTGCTGGTATCTCCTCTGATCCTTGTAATTTCACTTACAAGTTCAATTTTGAAGGTATAGAGGATTTTATCATGGCCATAGCAGAGCCCTTTTGAAGGCAAGGCCCTGAACAGGTTATGTGTCTGTGAAGCCAGCCCAACTTTGGGCGATTAGTTGATTTGGAAACTGAACTGGATGGAAATTGTTTTTCCAGTCAACCCAAAACATCTATAGCATTGCACTAACAATATAAAGGATTGGCCTGTGAGGTTGGTGTGGTCACAGGACCACAGGACAGACACACCTATAAGATTGCAGTTGACTGGCTACTGTGGCATGGAGAAGAAGCCCTGCAGAAGGATACCATTGCCTGCCACTCATAAGTGGTTAATGCCTACACGTGGAGCCAGAGAGCTGGGGTGGCTGTGGCACATTCAAAGGGCAGACAAAGTCAAATGGCAGAGAGAAGAGCTCACTGTGAGAGCTGCTACAGAGGCAGATACTATGAGAAGCATGGAGTCCTAGTTGGGACAACCAGGGATCTGGAGAAGTGGGACAGGCCTCCCTGGATGTCCCTGAGGATGTGGATCCTATAACCCTTCTGGATCCATAAATGTGCAGAGGGGGCCACCCTCCCTTCTGGAGAAGGGGCAAGCCCTTGGGCTGCACTGAAAGATGCTGCAGAAGCAGCAGGGGCCCCTGTTCAGATTCCACCCTCATTGCCTCTCCGGGCTGTCAGGCCAGGATCTAGGGACTGGCTTTCTATCCTATCTAATAAAAGGCTAATATGCAAATTGACCGAACAGAGGACGACACTATGATGCACACTGACCACCAGGGGGAAGACACTCAAGCAGGAGCTGCCCTCTGATGGTCAGTGCGCTTCCACAGGGGGAGCATGGCTCAGCCAGAAACCCTGAGCCGGGCTGATGGCTGGCAAGCACAGTGGCGGTGGCAGGAGCCTCTCCCACCTCTGCAGCAACACTAAGGATGTCCAACTACTGGCTTAGGCCCACTCTGTGGGGACCAGGCCAAAGCTGGCAGTCGGACATCCCTTGAGGGATCCCAGACTGGGCTGAGGAATGCCCCCCTCCAGTGCATGAATCTTTTGCACCAGGCCTCTAACATATAGGAAGAGAGGGAAAGAAAGGTAGAAACATCAATGATGAGAGAGAATCATTGATTGGTTGCCTCCTGCATGCCCCCTACTGGGGATCAAGCCTTCAACAGGGCATGTGCCCAAATCGAACTCAGAAGCCTTCAGTTCGCAGGTCAATGCTCTATCCACTGAGCCAAACCAGCTAGGGCTAGGGTCTGGCTTTTTAAGAGCGGTGGGCCAGGCGCCAGGATGTAAGTCTGAATAATCAAGAATTTATGAACTTGGAGGCACTTTCTTCGGAAATGAAGATCACCACCCTGGTCAAGACCCAAGGCGTAAGGCACAGGTGCCACCATGGTAGCTCCTAGATAGCCCAGAAGAACAGTGGCCACCTCCCAGAAGTGAGAAAGCCCAAGTGGGCCTGGCAGGTGGTAGGTGAAGGGAAAAATGCTTGAGAGAAATGGGCATGTTGGAGTGGCTCTATTATGCAAGGGCAGGAAACCCACCGTAAGATTGTGTCCTGCCAGAGGGGGAGAGGATGGACCAGTGCAGGTTGATAAGAGAGAGAACAGGTGCAAGCCACAGAGTCAGGCAGCCCTTATCTGAATCACGGCTCTGTAACTTCTGAGCTGTGTGACCTTGGATGGTGACTTAGGTCCTGAGACTCAGTTATTTTATTTTTTAAAATATATTATATTTTATTTTTTATAGAGAGGAAGCTAGAGGTATAGAGAGTTAAAAACATCGATGAGAGAGAAACATCAATCAACTGCCTCCTACACCTCCCCTACTGGGGATGTGCCTGCAACCAAGGTACATGCCCTTGACCAGAATTGAACCTGGGACCCTTCAATCTGCAGGTCGATGCTCTATCCACTGAGCCAAACTGGTTAGGGCAAGACTTCGTTATTCTAATTGCACAAGGAGGCTAAGGGCAATATCTGAATTCCGTATTGTTGGGGACATGACCCATGATTACTCAGGTAAGATGGGTAGCATTCCTCAGCATGTAGTATGCATCCAATAAATTTTACTTCGGGATAAAAATACATGTATTTTCATTACCTTAGGATAGCGCTTGCCAGTGGCATCGAAGCATATGCCGATTGCCTTTCAGACCCCACTTTTATTTTAGAATTCTAGTTACTGGAAGATCTGACAGACTATAACTATTGTTTAAGGAACCAATTAGTATAAAAGTAAGAGGAATTGTGTCATTTTCTATGAATTTCCAATATCAAAATTGACAAATCAAGGCCACGCCAATTTGAAAATGTGCACAGAGGAAGAGCACCATTGAGTCACCTCATTTATCTTCTCTTTCAAACGTATATTTTCTAAAACAGCAGGATAAAAAAGGAAAATTGTGTTAGAAAAAGGGTTGTTCCCCTACTGCCTTTCCTCAGTGATTGATTGTATTTTCTCCCAGGAATTGAAGAAAGGAGAAGAGAACATGAGGGCTGATTGCATCAAAAGTGTGACACGAATAAAAGAATCAAGAAATCACATATGTCTGCACAGAAGTCAACTAATAAATCAAAAGCATGTTCTTAGCTAAGTCAGATGTTTCTTTGAAACAGCATATGGTGCAATTCTAGCGTATTCTCTATTCAGCCACCTAACTGGCTGTCTTATTGCTTTCAACTAGGGGAAAATCAAGCAGCACCAATGTTTATAAGGCTGGTAAAACATTTTGACTTTATTTTATGCCCTGATTAGTTATGACTGGCTTAATTATTGTAAAAGCTAAAATCATAAATGGAGAGAACAATCTGTTGGCAGGATTAAACACTAATTGCTACAGTGTCCTACATTAAATGTGTTCATCGTTTCTTTTTAGCAGTGATTTTGATGTAAAATTTAACAAGTTTTCTTTCATCCCATTTTAAGTTTGTATTTTTTTGAATCGTGCATTTAAGATATCCTGCATCATTTTTAGAGGTGAGTCATAAAATTAATATGCATCATAATAATTTTAATCAAACCAACTCCTCATAACAATGTTATATCCTAATCAGCCAAGAATGAAGATTATAACTCTTAAAATTGTTATGATGATCATATTTTACTTTAAAGAATAAGTCAACCCCAGTATCATTGAAGAAAATTAGTTCACATGGATTTGTAATCTTTCCAATAGAAGTCCGTGACTATGTGAAAGTTGCTGTGGGTGAATATAACTTTGTACCAAAGGAGACACTTGTGAGACTATAATTAATTGACAAGGGTAGGAGGAATTTGTTTCAGTAAATTGTTATTCTTGCTATTTCTTTTTTGGAAATATACTTAAATGTCATTATATTGTAATGCCCATGTTAGTTAAATTAAATCTGAAAACTGTATCCACCGACCCCATCCATTCCTTGACCAGAATATGCCACCACTCATGTTCCTTAGTCCCTGATTCCAGGTAAGGACAATCCTCTGGAGGAAACGACTGAGACCTGCATCTTATTAAATCTGAAAAGGAAGACAGCTAGGAGGATATTGGTGAGAGAGTAATTTTGGAATAAAATGATAAAAGAAACATTGTCATACATTTCTGCCCAATCTTTTTACTTTCTTTGAGTCTGTGACATCAGGTTATTCAAAATGAAGACCAAAGCTCCTTGCCTCCAGTGAACACACCCAGCAGCATCCTTGGGCTCATGAGAAGGAACAGTGGACTTCACCCAACCCGAGGCACTTTGCCAGGGTTCTGAGAGGGCCCCAGAGCCGCTTAGCCAGGATTTGGAAATCCAGATTCTCTTGCTTCGTTCTTTCTTTCATTAACTCTCCTCTTTATTTCCCAATGCCACCGATTCTATATTTATTATTTACTCACAGCACATCATGTTTCATAAGAGCACAGTGTTATTGGTAACAGCAAAACAAATAATGGAAATTACCTCTAACAATCCCAGTGGTCAGATGTGGATGGGTCTGGCTATGTATTGCAGAAGGTATAGAGGGTGTTTAATTTAGTGGTGTGTGTGTGTGTGTGTGTGTGTGTGTGTGTGTGTGTGTGTTTCTCTTCTTCCGTTCTTGGCCCCAATAAAATAATTGAAGAACATAAAAGAGGGAATGGTGCTAATTGAATATTCCTCTCTTTTACAGTATGTCTGTCATTATCCTATGGGCTCAGGCCCAAGACCAGTTGTGTTCATACCTGAGAAAAATTACGTCAGGTGCTAACTCAGCACCACGCCATTCATGTGTGAGGACTCTCCCCTTGCTGGTGCCCTGGTTGCAGTAAGTGGTGCAGTCAAGCCTTTGATAGAAACTTCAACCTTTCCCTTTCTCCTGCTTAAATTTTCCATTTCTTCTTTTCCCTGAATCTCACCCAATTTTACCTAATTCCAAGCTCCTGGATGCCTTTGCCTCCTTTCCTGTTTGCTTACTCAGACTTCTTACTGTTTGTCGCTGCTTCCCAATTAGAATTATGTCCCACCTACAGCAGCCTCTGTCCAGGCTGGGATCTTCCTTTAAAAAAATTATATAATTGATTTCAGAGAGAAAGGGAGAGGGAGAGAGAGATAGAAACATCAATGATGAGAATTACTGATCAACTGCCTTCTGTACGCCCCTACTGGGGATCAAACCCACAACCCAGGCATGTACCCTCACTGAGAATTGAACCACAACCTCCTTGTTCATAGGTCAAAGCTCAACCACTGAGCCATGCCAGCTGGGCAGATTGGGATCTTCCTGCCATCCGTCCTCTGACTGCTTTAAATTCTCTATTTGCCACAATTCCCTCACATGCCACATGTGGATTCAGAATTACCCCCTTTCCCTACTTTGGGACCCAACCCTTGTTGCCTCCTCTTTCCATTCTGATCAGCCTCATTTGACTGTCTACCCTTCCCTGTGAGTTCTGATATTATGATTATGGGCAAGAAGAAAACATATGGGCAGAGGGTTGAAAAACAAATAGAGTGAGAACCCTGAACTTTGGGGTTGTCTCTGCTCTGGGCAGACTCCATTCCTCAGTTTCTTCCTAACCTGTGGGAAAGGACCAGATAAGTCTTGATAAATGCAAAGCTCGGGTATCTCCCAGCTCCCAGGTAGTGACTGTGGCCATTGTTCTGACTTTATGCACATGTTAGGAGCTCTACTGCAAGCTTCTCTCTTGTTAACTCCTGAATTTCACTTTCTTCTTCCCCTGCTATAAACATTTTTTCCTCTTTAAAATAGAGCAATATTTTTTTTTTCCTGATGAGCAAAACACACTCAATAATTTCTCACTTAGTGATGATTCATTAATCATGGAAGGGCATGTGAGCAGCAGAAAAGCAACTCCTTCAATGTAGTTTAATTTAACAAACATTTATGGAGTGTTTAATGTGCAAAGTGCTAAGAGCGAGACCCCAAGAGACCTGGTTTTGATGATATGCAAATTATTTTTTTCCTTGGGATAAGTGTTTAATAAACTTTTCTGAGTCAAATATAATTGGTGGCTTAAAGTATAGATAATAAGTTCTATCATACTATTTAGTAATAAACATAAAGACACATACTTGGGTTGTTTCCATAGGGAATGAATTCTCAAGAAAAGAGTGCCAAATCAAGAACTAACCTCTGCAAAATACCCATATCCCTAGTTATGTCTTTTGTACTCTGTGTCTTTGCTCTAACACAGGTTAGAATCAGGGAAATGCTTACAGTAAGGGTAATATTTGTGCAAAACTAGACTATGTTGTGAAATAGTCATTTTAATTTAATTATATCATAGGTCATAGAATCATGGAACATTAGAACAGACAATGACCTAGGGATCAAGTTCATTTTAATCACTTTATATGTAAGGGGGCTCCAATTCAGAGAGATGTGATTGGTCAAAGATTGCTCAACTAGCTGTAATTAAGAAACTAGTCTTTGATTTAAGCTGGAAATGTGGGTCATGTCTCTTTGAATGATAAGAAACAGAACAATTGTGGTCATGCCATTGAGAAGTGGGTAGATTGCAAGCATGGCTTGCTATGAGGATACCAATGGTTTTAGTTTTCTCTCTCAAAGCTGATACAGGTATAACCCAATTTTACATTTTTGGAATGGGGTAAAAGGTAGGCGATATTAATCAGCATATTGTATGCTATATTAGATCTTATTACAAACATTGAATAGTTTTTAATCAGCAGAGTATACTCCCTTGTCCACAAACCATCCCTCTCCCCACATAATGCAGACATACCTTCTAATAATTAGGAAATCCAACTTTTTACATCGTCTCTTCTTTTACATTGTCACTGTACAACTCCAGGCAAACAAACAGTATAAAAAATTCTAATAAAAATGTTCAGGAGCCCCTTTTGTTCATATTCATTCAACTATTTGATATAATATAATGCTTATTATATTATAACAAATATTAATGAATAGTGAAATACTGGGTAACTTGCTTAGACCATTGCTACATACATAGAAAGTGCTATAGTCTTTTGAATAAACAAAACTAAAAGTTTTTGAATGTTTATCCTTTTGCATGTAATTATTTTTGTGTCTATGCATTATCAAAAATAGTCATTGTGGTTCAATGCACTGGACTACATACTCATGAAGTTCTATTTAGAATGAGTTAGCAAATAAATGACTACAGATATACATACATAAGTGCATACACATATCGTAAACAAACAGACCTCTGACCTGAATTAATACCACTCAGCCACTTCTAATCTTTACTGTTCATATTTCATTCTACTTCCCTGAGGTATATATTATCATTTAAATGATTAAGTAATTAGCCCAATCCTATATAATAAAAAGCTAATATGCAAATAGACCAAGTGGTGGAACAACCAAACAACCAGTCGCTATGTATGACACGTGTAGACCACCAGGGGGCATGCCCAGAACAAGGTGGGCATGGGCAGCAGGCAGTAGAGCACAGAACATGGTGGGCATCGGCCATAGGAGGATGGTGGAACAGGTGAGCAGGGCACTAGACCAAGGAGGAGCGTTGGTTGCTGTCACTGGGTGAGCCTCTGGTGGTTACTGACAATTCTTTGCTTCCATGTGCCGTCATCCTGTCTGGTGCTCGCACCTGCTGCCAGTGCCCAGCACCAGTCCCCAATGCTCAGTGCCATCACTGGATACGAGCAGCTGCTGCTGGCCCCAATCTCCCCTGAGGGCTTCTCCACCTTTCCCTGCTCCTGAGGGGTGACTGGGGCAGCACTGTAGACCACCAGGGGGCATGCACAGAACATGGTGGGCATGGGCAGCAGGCAGTAGAGCACAGGTGCATGTGGGGCTGGTGCCGTCAGTGTGTTGGTATAGTGGTGGTGGAAGGGGCCAGTCAGGGCTGCAGAGGATGGGCTGAGACCTGCTTCTGTGCCCACCACAGCCTTGGCAGCCCACAGTTTCTTTCAAAGTGCACAAATTCATGCACTGGGACACTAGTATAATATAAAAGTAAAAGCTTTGTCAGATAGTATGGGTTTTAGTCCCAGCTCCGCTTCTTACTGATTTATTAAACCTAAGATCTAATCATGTGCTTGGTGAGTAACAAACTCTTGCAGTTGCCTGATTTGCAGATACCAAGCTGCTTATTTCCATTCAGACCTTGTATATTTCAGCTGGAACATGCTGACACTTGCTCACACACACACACACATACACACACACATTCTCTCTCTCTCTCTCTCTCTCTCTCTCTCTCTCTCTCTCTCTCTCACACACACACACTCTCACACACACACCCCCCAAAAGATAAATAAGGCACACTGTACTCTAGCACCAATTTCACTTAAAAGTTTCTGAAAAAAATGTTAAAGAATTTTACTAGTAAAAAAATTTGCAGTATTTTAAAAATCAAAAGAAGCATCAGTTAGTTATCCTTTTATCCCTTTGGGGGTTCCCTACCAGATCACAGACTGTCAATTCCTTGAGGTCCTTATTTCCAGTTACCTGCCTTTCTCTTTTACCATGGTCATCACCACACCATAGAAATTCTTTAAGTTGGAAAGCATTTTAAATTCTTCTACCTCTGAGAGACTGTTATAATATCTCATTTTCAGTGCTGTCTCTTAGTTCCCTAACTCACTCATTGAGAACTCCAGGTCTGGAAATCTCCTCTTTTACCTATTAGCCTCCTTTCTCTGCTGCCTATGATTTAGGTGTATTTTCTCTCCCAATAGACACTGTCAATAAACCAATTATCTTCTATTATCTGTGACTCTCTGTGGCTGTGACCTTCACTATCTCTCCATCGCCCCAAACTCGACACTACCAGCACTGAAAGTACTGGATGTTCCTTGAATTTGTCCTGCTGTTACAGGTCTTTGTTCCTTTGCTTGTGCCTCTTTCTACCTGAAGTACCTGTCATACAAAGATACATTGAATTTTATAGTTTTCTGGGAAAGTCTCTATAAAAACTTCCACGACCATCCCCTAGATTAAATGTTCTTCACTCACTGGGTGTCCCACCGTGTTCTGTGTCCATTGCAGCGGAGCACACACCATACCTGTTTCTAATTATTTGGTTTTTATATAAGCCTTCCTTCCATGGCTGCTTAGCATGCTTAGCATTGGTGTAGTGCCTTACATGAAGTAGGCAGTCAATAATATTCATTGGATGAAATTGATATTTTTATTTCCCCCAAAGTAAGGCATATGCAGCTGTCAACCGCTTTCCCTGCTTCTTCCTCTGGCTGCTCAGAAGTACTGGGTCAAGTGTGAGAACCAAGTTATTAGCTGTCTGAACCCTCACTGTTGGTGCATTTGAATTCTTTATTTTCCTCTATATAGAGTTTTACATGATTAACTTTATGTGATTAAAAAAAAAGTTTGTGTGTGCGTGTGTGAATAGAAAGAGATGTGTAAATATGTATTTTCAACAAATACTATTTAAGGAAATAATAATATCTCTATTGACGCTTTTTGGTGCTTATAAATGCTCCAGATGATCAAATTTTTCAACTTACTGTAAAAAATGAGATTACCATTTTACATGAAAGAAAACTGTAACATGAAGAAAAGAATATTCCAGCACCAAGAGAAAAAATTTTCGATTTTCTGGCATTTATGTTTAAAATCAATGCACAGAAGGAGGAACCAAGATGGCGGCATAGGTAAACACCTATTGTTCTGCCCCGCGCAACTATTCAGAAACTACAACATAACAACAAAACAAACATCACCCAGAATCACCAGAAAGCTGGCTGAGTGAAAACTCCACAAATAAAAGCAAAGGTGGGACACTGAGACTCAGAAGTGTGGCGGGAGCACAGCCTTGAAGACGGAAAAAGGTTAGGAGCTGTCCTGGTGGCGCGCGCGGGTGGTGGCTGGAGCAGCAACCCCGGCTGGATTTCGCCAACGGGGAGGGCGGAGACGTCCCACTGCACGGATTCCCCAGTGCCAGGCGAGGTCCGAGGTCCGGGGGATGCACCCTGGAAGCAGGGTGCGGCAGAGGTCTCCTAGTCTTCAGAAAAACCAGCAGCTGGGAAAAGAAGTTTGCGTGCAAGTGTCACACAAACACGTGACTGGCTCCCTGGAAACTTGTCTCCTGGCCCCGGAAACCACCTATTTTACAACCCTGGGCTACACTTGGGATGTGCAGACTCATTTGGGGAGAGACAGAGTTGTCTGGCAAGGGGAAGAGACTGGCGGCTTTCTCTTGGAGGTGCCTGCAGCCATCCTCACCCAACAGAAATCCAGGTGCACGCGTGCGTGCGCAAGCGCCGCATAAGACGTAGCTGACACTGAGGCTGCCTGCGCAGCTCAGGACTCCACCCATCCAACCTGAACACAGTCTCCCTTCACAGCCAATTGGTCTGGAGGTCAAACCCTCCTAGGGCTAACAACAACAAGCTGGGTTTAAATTAAAAAATACTGAATACAACCCATAAAGGTTTGCAGTAAGAGTACCCGTCTCAAATAACTGGGGAGGCTGTGCCACTGACCCTTAGAGGACATCTACCACATAAAGTAGCCACCATGCAGAGATATGGAAAGAAATCAGGTGTGAAAGAAATGGAGGAGAAAAGATGACTAGATGTAGAGTTCAAAACCACGGTTATAAGGCTTTTCAAGAGGCTCCTAGAAAAGGCCGATGAACTTAATGACAACTATGAGGAAATAAACCAGATCAATGAGGAAATAAACAAGACCAACCAGGAAATGAATGAGACTTACAAGGAAATGAATGAGACCCTCAAGGAAATGAACAAGACCTCTGAGGATATGAACCAGACCCTCATGGATATGAAAATGGACCAACTAGAAATCAAGCATACACAGACTGAAATAAAAAATATTACACAAAGTCCTAAAAGCAGTCCAGAGGGCCACAAGAACCAAGTCAAAGATTTGAAATATAAAGAAGCAAAATCCACTCTGCTGGCAAAGCAAGAAACAAAAAAGAATTCAGATAATTGAAGATAGTGTAAGGGGCCTCTGGGACAACCTCAAGCATGCCAACATCCAAATTATTGGGGTGCCAGAAAAAGAGAGAGAGCAAGTTAATGAAAACCTACTTGAAGAAATAATGACTGAAAACTTCCCCCACCTGGTGAAAGAAACTGACTTAAAAGCCCAAGAAGTACACAGAACTCCAAAATATAGGAATCTAAAGAGGACCACACCAAGACATATCATAATTAAAATGCCAAGAGCAAAAGATAAAGAGAGAATATAAAAAGCAGCAAGAGAAAAACAGTTGGTTACCTACAGGGGAGCACCCATACGATTGTCAGCGGATTTCTCAACAGAAACGATGCAGGCCAGATGGGAGTGGCAAGAAATATTCAAAATAATTAGTAGCAAGAATCTACAACCAAGATTACTCTATCCAGCAAAGCTATCATTCAGAATTGAAGATCAGATAAAGTGTTTCGCAGATAAGAAAAAGCTAAAGGAGTTCATCACCACCAAACCAATATTATATGAAATGCTGAAAGATATTCTTTAAGAAGAGGAAGAAGAAAAAGGTAAAAATATAAATTATGAACAACAAATACACATCTATCAACAAATGAACATACAAATCAAGTGAATTGATAGGCTGATGAACTGGTGAATATAACAGAAACATGGACATAGAGAGGGAATGGACTGACAATTCTTGGGGAGAAAAGGGTTGTGGAAGTACAGCAAGAGACTGGACAAAAATCTTGCAACAATGGGAGAGGACAGTGGGGAGTGGAGGTGAGGGTGGAGGGTGGGATAGGTACAGGGTGGAGGGGAGATATAGGGGGATAAAAAAGGGGAAACAATGTAATTAATAAACTGAACAATAAAGATTAAAAAAAATAAAGTCAGCCAATTAGACTGTTAAAAAAATAAAATGTATGAAATTATAAAAGGATTATTTTCACTTAATGTCTAATCAAAAAAGTTTTCTCCTGATAATGCAGCCTTATAAATGCACCATCCATTTTTTTTTTAGGAATGAAGCAAAATGGAATATATCAGATTGTGCACTATTAGGAAACAAATATTTGTGTATAGGTATCTTCCTTTTTTGTCAAATAAATAAGAAAATTTTTATTATGAAAAAAAATAAAATCAATGCACAGAAATGTGGATATTTTGAATAAATTTAATATTTCAGTTTATAAACTTTAAATAATATTCTTGACACAAACATTACCTATGACCCCTTCTCCTGCAAATACATAGTCAAGCATTTAGCCCAAATACATAAATAGAACCTAGTTAAACACTAACGCCTAAGGTCTGTGAAAATTGGAGAGGAAAACATGGAGATATATAAATTCATGATCATATAGAAAAAGAATAACTAGAAAATCACCAAAACACTCACAGAAGTCCTACAGTTTGGTAAATGTTTATGTTATCCTTTTCACATCCATAAAGCATATTTTTGGGAATATTCCCTTTAAAATTTACTTGGAAAAAAACCCTACTAAATTTCTACTTTTCAGACCAATATTATTCACTACACAGAATACTTAAAAATTCAATGTAAATATTTTAAGAAACAGAAAGTAGCCATAATTGACTCAAAAGATATACATATACTAAATAAAACAATGATCATGGAAGGGATTTATTATGTTAAATGAGAGCCTTGCCTGTAAAAGCACCAAATAATTTCAGGGATAAATGTTTTTAAACCTTCAAAGAACAGATCTTTCCAATTCAATTTAATTGTTTCACACACAAAAAATAAAGAAAGCATTTCAATTCTTTATAAAAACCCAAGTCTGACAAAGACACCACAAAAAAGAAAATACTAAATCATCTCACTGATGAATATTAATGCAAAACAGTAATAAGATCCAGAAAATAAAATCCAGCATTATATTCAAAGAATGTCAGGACCAAGTGGGTTTATTTCAGGAATGTGAGAATGTTTTAACAATATGAAGTCTCCTGGTTCAATTGACTACAGGTCAAACAAGAGAAGTTCTTTATAAAATAGGGAGAGATTATGTCTTTCAATAAAATTATATACATTTCTCAAACCAGTTGTTAGCATTATTCTTTAAAAAAATATATATATATTTTAATTGATTTTTACTGAGAAGAGGGGAGAAGGATAGAAAGTTAGAAACATGAGTGAGAGAGAAACATCTATCAGCTGCTTTCTGCTCGCCCCCTGCTGGGATCGAGCCCACAACCAATGTACATGCCCTTCACCAGAATTGAACCCAGGACCTTTCTATCCATTGAGCCAAACCACTGAAGTTGGGGCTGTTAGCATTATTCTTGGTAATGAAATACTCCAGGCATCCCTACTGAAATCAGGAATAAGGCAGGTATGCCTCATTGTCCCATTATCATTTAATAGTTTTCTGGAAATGGTATATGTAATTAACAAAGGATTGAATAATAATTATAAACATTGGAGAAAAAGTGGCAATTTTATTACTATTTACAGATGATATGATTATATATTTTAAAAATCCAAGACAATCAATAAGAAAAAGTGCTTCTGAAAATAATAGAAATATCTAATAATGTGACTGGTCACAAAATATGTAAAATGGCTTTGATAAAACTATACTCAAAAAATGGTTTGGTAAAACTATTCCAAATATAATTGCAAATAATAAAGAAACTAATAATAAGTCAAATACTCAGAATAAAGGTAGCAAGAAATATATAGTTCTTAAATTAAAAATGAGATTGGAATAAATGGGTGCATATACCTTATTCTGGAAAACACAGACAGTATTATAACTATGATAAATTATTCTAATTAACTTGTACATTCATTGTAATTCCAATTTCAGTCCAACAAAATAATTCTGAAGTTCACCTAGAATAATAAATGTGAGAATAGGCAACATAGTTTTACATTCTTCAAATTTCCACCTTTAATAATATGATGGAAAATAATGTTAACTGAATAACAGAATATGCCTAAGATTTCACTGGCTTAATATGATAGAAATTTATATGTTATTTACATTGCAGTCAGGGGAGGGCTTGTTGGATGTGCCCCTTTGTGGCCATTGATGGATCAGGCTCCTGACTTCTATTTGCCCATAAACATGCATCACCCCAAGGCAGATCTCAAAGATATAGTCTCACCTGTTTGTGGAGCTAAAAATAAAATCTAGCTGTGACATTGGAAGAAAAAGAAATATACTTTGATAAAAGAGAGCAATCTGATAGCACTTATAGTCAAAAACAAACACAAGAAAGCTGCAAATTAAAAGTATAGGGTGTCCCCCCAAAATGTATACACACCCTTTGAATAATTATAAAGGCAGTGTTTATTAAAATACATTTCATTTTCAAAACTGAGCTGTCAGCTATTACAGTGTATGTACATTTTGGGGCACACCCAGTATATAATGTGTATCACTGTATATGTTTTAAATTAAAAAAATAATAATAATACAAATTAACTAAGGGGTTAAAAAATCAATGCTTTTTCAAATATAGATGTTCCCCTTGCAGACTGACTAATACTGTTTTGCAGAGAAAATGGATGGTTTTTAGCCTGAGGGTGTGTAGGAACAAGCCTGAGCCCGGTTCCCAGCTGAGCTAACCAGACGAGCTCAGTGGGTGGATTTCTAGTAGTTCTCAGTGTTTCCTACTGTTTAGGAAACAAAACTTCACTGAAAGCTATCTGGGCTTGGTGCTTGCTCCTACATATGGAACGTCGAGTGAACACAGCAGATGGAGCTCAATCTGGCGAGTGTCTGGCACTGAAGACATCTTGAGAACATGGGTGGGAGTCTTTCAACAATTGTTACAGTCTGTGAACACTGATGTTATGTTTTCTAAACTTTCAGCTTGGGGGTATAGGAGAATATTTTCTAAACATATATTCTAAGCCTAGTCATTTCATAGCATTTTTTTTTCTGAGAATCAATTGCAGTGACACATGCAAAATTACTATTTTGTACAACATATTATGCAAAAGTTGGGAGATCTTTATTCTTTCCTCGAATATAAATTGAGCCCTTACTGCACCCAGATACTGTTCAAGGCACTGGGGATGGTGGCATTGATTAAAATGGGCACACTCCCTGCTTTCCAAGACCTTCTGGTTGGGGTGGATGACAAGCAGGGCACAGAAAATCCTAATAAAAGCCCAGCGACTGAATGGTAAAACAACTGTTTAACCAGTCACTATGACACACACTGACCACCAGGGGGCAGATGCTCAATCAAAAAACTGTCCCCTGGTGGTCAGTGCATTCCCACAGGGGGAGCATCACTCAGCTGACCAGGATGAGGGGTGCTTCCACAGCTGGAGCAGCTGCTCAGAGGACAGATCCATACCCGCTCAGCTGACCTGAATGAGCATAGTGGGCCAATCCACGCAGGCCATACCCCCACCATTGCATAAACCCCATGCACCAGGTCTCTAGTAACCTATAAACAAGTAGATAAGATGATTTCAGATAGCTGTGAATGACATTAAACAAGCTGATGAGCTAGGGATGGAAGGGAGAAGGTGTGACTCTATAAGGTAGTTATCAAGGTATCCTTAAGAAGACAACACTTGGGTGACTCCTATACGATGAGAAGAAGTTAAAGAACACTCAATAAATGCTTGTCCAATGAGCCTGTTTATTTATTTTTTTGGGTTCATCTTGAAATACATTTTGCACCACGAAGTCAAAAGCAAAATGTTTTCAACAGCTGAAATAAGTCCAAATTCATATATAAAGGATTTTTGTGCTCTAAATCAAGTTATATGTTTGGCCATCAAGCTGAATGACAGCTTAGTCTGTCAGCCTTTTAACAGAACTAGACATTTTAACATGAAGTAGACCTTTAGTATAAATGTAGTTCTCAAAATTAGCCACAGATCTTAATGTGTGGCTTCTCGTTCTGGCCACTGTCCCCAATCCTCTGATGGTTTCAGTACCTGCCCTGCTTTCTTCCTTTCCAACACTGTCATTGTCATCATTCTTGGTACTTCTTCCACATAGCTCACCCCTCCATAATAACATTTAAGCAACGATTCCTATTTCCTCCTCTATAAGTTGGACTAACAATTCCTTCCTAGTCACTCAGAACTGATGTAAGAATAATTGTCATGATTTATGTGAAAACATGATGCCATCAGAAAGCAGTATTTTATTATTTTTCTATGTTTGTGGAAACTTTTCATGTACCTTTGCTGTAATTTATTAAATGGGTGTGTTGTTGACATTCCTCACTGTTTCCTTCTTTGAAAAAATAGCACTTTGGGTTAATGACATGCATATTAAAGCATTAAGTGAAAATCCAGTTCTTAGTATTCTTTAAGATGTAGTGTGTGAATGAATAGGAATGGCAATTCTCAGAAGACTTTTGTCTCCTCAGTTGATGTCATCATGTTGGCTAGCTGTGTCTTCCATGGAAGTGTCTTAGAAAATGTTGATGATTATCATCCTCTTCAGGAATATGAATTCATGGAGTTGAAAGATCACAGAACAAAGATTTCTCTGCTAGGGCTCTGGTCAGGTAGCTCAGTTTGTTAGAGCATTGTCCCCATATGTCAAGGTTGTGGGTTTGATCCCAGGTCAGGGCATAGCCAAGAATAAATCAATGGTAATAGACAGAGACTTGGCTTGGTGAACACACAACACTGTGCACAGATGATATGTTGTCTAGCGCTGCATCTGAAACCTGTATAATTTTGTTAACTAGTGTCATCTCAATAAATTTAATAAAAAGAGAATCAACCAATGAATGCATAAATAAGTTGGACCACAAATCAATGCTTTTTTTCTCTCTCTTCCTCTTATATTTTCTCTCTAGAATCAATCAATAAAAAAGAATTCTCTGATGGAAGGAATTAAGCTGATCAAAGGGTGCCCCAATATTTTGTCCCATAAATAGCATACACAGCTTGACAGCTTGATTTTAGAGATGCAATGCTCCACTAGTTGAGTGGTAAGGATTTTGGCTACCCTCCCTCTGTGGACTTTGTAAAGATGTTACCGATTTAGTGTTTAATTTCCTGTATAGTGTACTTCTGGTAAAAGTCTTTGTCTGAGTTAATGACATCTTCGTTAGGCAAAACTAGTGAATTTCTCCATTCTATTCTCAATTATACCAGAAATTGATGTGATTTTCTATCCAAAGCTATTTTAAGAACCATTGGTGAAAGATTTTAGCACAGATACGGTACACTTACCTCAAATTAAGCCCTGTATCAAACACTGTTATGGATTTTTATTTTTACTAAGACTCCTTATTTGCTAGGAGGTGGGGCTGTGCTCATTTTCATTCTTTCCAAGTGGGAGTCAGTTTTGGGCCTGTAAGCATAAATGCAGGCCAGTTTCTGGATGTGCTGTTGGTTAAGTATCTATCTGTCAACAGCCTTCTAGAATAGTGGTTCAGTTTCCCCAGAAGAAGCATTCTTTTTAGGGAGAAATTTATGTTGATGATTTTCAAATTATTGAAACTCCTCAGGCAGTTTTCCAGCTGGCCCATCCCTGTACACTGACTTAAGAAGTGCCAATTTTGGAATTTTGGCAGACTCGAGCATGACCTGGTCAACTTCAAGAGGCAGCTCAGGGAGAGATTTCAGCATGCACATTTTAACACAATTACCAGTTTGCTTCTGGATGGAATCCAGCACTTTCTTTTTAATATACGAGGCTCAATATCTTTTTAAAATCACTTTCCTTTTATGTTGTATTCGTGAGAAACTGAGAGCCTTCTAAGTAAGGAAAAATCCGAAGCAAAGTGTTCTTTGATTTATAAATCCTAAACATAATTTCTTTGATAGTCTGACATGCTTATTTACTCTTAGATGTTTGAATATATTTATTCAAGTTATTTATTGCATGTGGATTTATAATGTTAATAGTCAATGTTTAGAATATTGAAGATAGGGTTGTTCTTGTAATATTTATAGCAAATATGGAGTAAAGGTTAAATATCTATTAATTGTAAAAATTGAAAATTCATATTAAGTGTTTTTATTTGTTAGGTGATCATTTTGTATCCTTAGTGGAATTAATTTATAGGCTCAGAGTAATGATAGTGGTTCTCTTGAAACTCTTGAGCAATGTATAAATACTGTTAGACAGTAATGAGGCATAGTCACATGCATGCACCCACACACGTGCTCACACATATGCATGACTGAATTTTCACAATGCACATCCAACCTCTGGGGATAGCACATGTTACTTACTAACCATGACAGAATGCAGGTGAGCTTGAAAAATTAAAAATTGTTAGGGAATAGCTTATTGGTGTCAAAGAAAAGGGAGATATAAATAACTTTAGAAAGTGTGACCATGAATAGGTTATCTAACTTATCTAAGTCTTAGTTTCCACACCTGCAAAAGAAGGATAATAATATTCAACTTGCAGGATAATTGTGAGTGTTAATTAAACACAATTCCTTGTACCTAGTAGAAGTTTAATAAATGAAAACACTGGTAAAAATCAGTATGGACTTTGACATCCAATTGTCCTGGTTGAATTCTGGCTCTGTTGTTTATTAATTGTATGGCCACTGGGCAAATTAATGAACATGACCTCATTTTCCAGCAAGTGTTGGGTGAAGAAATGAAATAAGGTATATAAAGTGTACAGCCCAGATGTCAATAAATGTTGCTATTATGATTAATAAAAAATTACCAGTGTAAGGATTCCTTGATGGTAGGATGAGGTGGCACCAGCTGGTTCAGTGCCTTTCAATTTGCCTCCTATGGTGCTTGATTATTGGATGGATACTCCCTCTGCTTTATTTGTTTGTGGGCATGTAAAATATATTGTTTTCTCACATGAATTTTCATTTTAAGAATGATTTGTGTTGCTAAGAGGGACTTGAAAAAGATTCATTTGGTCCAACTCATTAATTTACAGAAACAGGAATCAAAGCTCGGGAAGTTAATAATGAAGCAGTCAGGACTGGAATTCAGGTCAGCAGAATTTTGACTTCAAGTTATATGATATTAGCATGATATCATTCTCAGTTTCCATCTTAATGAAATGACTTCAGGAATTGAGACATCTACAATATTTTCTTCAACTATATGCTAATCAAAAAGATTTCCTTCTAAAATTTCTTTTAAATAATTACTTAAAACTATGAAGGAAAAATAGTATTACGTTGTTTCCTAGTTTGGGCTCTCCAGAGAAACAGAACCAAATAGGAAGTGCATATCTATTTCTTTTTCTTTCTTTCTTTCTTTCTTTCTTTCTTTCTTTCTTTCTTTCTTTCTATCTATCTATCTATCTATCTTTCTTTCTATCTATCTATCTATCTATCATCTATCTATCTATCTATCTATCTATCTATCTATCTATCTATCATCTATCTATCATCTACCATCTATCTAGATTTTTATAAGGAGTTGGCTCACCTGCGTATGAAAGCCAAGAAGTCCCAGGATCCACAATCAGCAGACTGAAAACCCAGGGGAGCTGATAGCATATTTCCAGTTTGAGTGTGAGTGCCCTGAGAACCAAGAGGAGTAATGAGTGGTGTAAGTTTCAGTCCAAGTCCGAGTTTAAAGGCCAGAGAAGAGCAACCTGGAAGAATGTTAGGCAGGAGAGAAACTTCTCTCTTGCTTAGCCTTTTGTTCTATTCAGGCCTTTGATGGATTGGATGGGGTCCACCCATGTTGGGGATAGAGCAATCTGTTTAACGCAGTCTACTGATTCTAATGTTAATCTCATTCAGGAATACCCCACAAACACACTCACAATCTTGTTTAACTTAATACCTGGGCTCTCAGAACTCTGGGCACTAGGTAAAATACATTTTATTACTTATTCTAATGTACTAGAGGCCTGGTGCACGAAATTTGTGCACGGGGGGCAGGGGATGTCCCTTAGCCCAGCCTGCACCCTCCCCAATCTGGGACCCCTCGAGGAATGTCTGACTACCAGGATCAGACCTAAACAGGCAGTCGGACATCCTTCTCACAATCCAGGACTTCTGGCTACAAACTGCTCACCTGTCTGCCTCCGTGATTGCCCCTAACTGTTTCTGCCTGCCAGCCTGATTACCCCCTAACCACTACCCTGCCAGCCTCCCCTGCAGGCTTGATTGCCCCCAACTGCCCTCCCTTGCAGGCCTGGTACTTCCCAACTGCCCTCTGCTGGCCATTTTGTGGTGGCCATCTTGTGTCCACATGGGGGCAGGATCTTTGACCACATGGGGCCAGCCCTCTTGTGTGTTGGAGTGATGGTCAATCTGCATATTACTCTTTTATTAGATAGGATAGAGGCCTGGTACATGGGTGGGGGCCAGCTGGTTTGCCCTGAAGTGTGTCCTGGATCAGGGTGGGGGTTCCTTTGGGGTGAGGGTTGGCCTGGGCGAGGGGCCTGTGGAGGTTTGCAGGCCAGCCACACTGCCCAGTAACCCAAGCAGAGGCCCTGGTATCTGGCATTAATTTATGTTCTACAATTGAAACTTTGTAGCCTGGAGTGGAGCCAAGCCTTCTGCTCACTCCGGGGCAGCAGCCATTTCTGTTTGAAACTTTATAGCCTAGAGTGGAGGCCTAGGCCGGCAATGGCAGGCTGAAAGCTTGACTTCCTCCATTGCCAGGGAAACCTAAGCCTCTGTTCTCTCCAGCTCAGTGGCTGCCATCATTTCTGTACCTTTTGTAATTGAAACTTGGCAACATTGAGTGGAGCCTAGGCAGGTGGAAAGCTTGGATTCCTCTGTTGCCAAGGAAACCCAAGCCTTCCTCCTGTTCTCAATAGCGGCAGCCATCTTGGTTGGGGTTTATTTGCATAATTTGCTCCTGATTGGCTGGTGGGTGTGGCTGCTGGTGCAGCTTGTGGATGTGGCAAAGGTACAGTCAAATTTGCATATTACTCTTTTATTAGATAGGATTTTTTAAAAAAATATTTTATTGGTATTTTACAGAGAGGAAGGGAGAGGGATAGAGAGTCAGAAACATCGATGAGAGAGAAACAATGATCAGCTGCTTCTTGCACACCCCTCACTGGGAATGTGCCTGCAACCAAGGTACATGCCCTTGACCAGAATCGAACTTTGGACCCTTCAGTCTGCAGGCCAACGCTCTATCCACTGAGCAACACCGGCGAGAGCTAATATATGTTTTTAAGATGTGAATATATTCTCCAACATTATTCATTCATTCTCAATAAATATACATTTTCCCGTATACATGAACATTTAGTTTGTCATATATCTAAAATTAATTCTCTACATGATTAATTTCACCCCATATGTAACACAGAGAGCATTGTCTGAATTTTCCTCTTTTATGATAATTAATTGCTTAAGTAACTGGTCTATCAACCTGGTCAGGGGGTGGTTATTATTTTATTATATTTAGAATTCTCCTTATGATGATATTATTTAATAATGTTTGATAAAAGTTCACGTAATTTTAACTAGCTTTCTCTTAAGTCTTAGGCTTTGTTATTACTTACGGCCATATTCTTCTAAACATTAAAAATTACTTATTAGGTAAGAACAATGCATTAAGAATCACTTTTTTATATATTAATATTCTAAAGTAAAGACGTCAAGTAACTAAAATGAATTTATATTGAATACAGAAAAAATAATATAATGAAAATTGTAAGAAATAATATAATAGCAAGAATTTTCTGTAGCCATTCATATGTATCACAACTGTGAATTAATCAGATCATCTGTCCATGCTGTCTTACTTCTTAATATTATTATACTGTCCCTGGACAGAGAGAGGGGAAAAGCAATATTTTCCTTCATCCATTCTGCAATATTTGACAGTTTATGGAATTATAAAAACAATTAGGAAACATGTCATTCAATTTTATGTTGATGGTACTTGATAGCAGATTTAATCCCATAGTTGATATATTCTGACAACTATTTATTAAGATATATATTAACATTTCCAAAAATTGAAAGTTATCATGCTAACAGATGCATTTCTATCTTTAAAATACCAGTTTTAGTAACTGTCTAAATATTGAAATCATTCATTAATACTCCACTGAAGTTATGCTATGCTTTTACTTGAGCAAGTTGTCATTAATTTCCACTTCACTAATCCAACATTTTTGATTATTTGAACAGAACTTGGATGAGGATCACAAAATTTTGTGAATAGCAAAAATTGTACCATGATATAAACATCAAGGTAATTAATGGAAAAAACTTGAAATAATTTGGAAGCATTTTTCTTTATGTAATGACTAGATGTCCAGTGCATGAAATTCATGCACGGGGGGAAAGGGGTGTCCCTCATCCCAGCCTGTACCCCCTCCAATCTGGGACCCCTCGAGGGATGTCCAACTGCCCCTTTAGGCCCGATCCCAGTAGGATCAGGTCTAAACGGGCAGTTGGTCATCCTTCTCACAATCGAGGACTGCTGGCTCCAAACTGCTCACCTGCCTGCCTCCCTGATTGCCCCTAACTGCTTCTGCCTGCCAGCCTCATGACCCCCTAACCACTACCCTGCCAGCCTAATTGTGTCTAACTGCTCCCCTGCCAGCCTGTTTCCCCCAACTTGCCTCCTCTTTTGGCCGGATCATTCCTAATTGACCTCCCCTCCAGGCTTGATTGCCCCTAACTACCCTCCCTTATGGGTCCCTCCCAACTGCCCTTCCCTGCTGGCCATCTTGTGGTGGTCATCTTGTGTCCACATGGGGTCAGGATCTTTGATCACATGGTGGCAGCCATCTTGTGTGTTGGAGTGATGTTCAATCTGCATATTACTCTTTTATTAGATAAGATAGAGGCCTGGTGCATGGGTGGGGCCAGCTGGTTTGCCCTGAAGAGCATCCCATATCAGGGTGGGGGTTCCTTTGAGGGTGAGGGGCCTGTTGTGGTTTGCAGGCCGTCCACGCCCCTCAGTGACCCAAGTGGAGGCCCTGGGATCTGGGATTAATTTATGTTCTACAATTGAAACTTTGTAGCCTGGAGTGGAGCCAAGCCTTCTGCTCACTCTGTGGTGACAGTCATTTCTCTTTGGGTTTATTTAAATTCTATAATTGAAACTTTGTAGCCTAGAGTGGAGGACTAGGCACTAGGGCTACAGAAGCTTGGCTTCCTCCATTGCCTGGGCAAACCTAGCCTCTATCTCCAGCTTTGTGGCTGCCGCCATTTCTGTTGGGACATATCTTCTATAATTGAAGCTTTGTAGCATTGAGTGGAGGCCTAGGCCAGCAAGGCAGGCAGAAAGCTTGACTTCCTCCATTTCCAGGGAAACCCAAGCCTCCTTCCTGCTCTCAGTGGCCACAGCCATTTTGATTGGGGTTTATTTGTTCCTAATTGGCTGGTGGTGTGGCTTGTGGGCGTGGCTTGATTGGAGGTACAGTCAATTTGCATATTACTCTTTTATTAGATAGAATTTTTCTGGAAAGATCATCAATAGGCTATTCCTTCATTGCCTTACATCTTTAGCACTATTAAACATCCTCTCTTTCTTGGACATCCATCTATTCTGGAGTCTATGGCACCACTTTGCTGCCATTAAAAATCCATTCTCGCCTCTCAGTGGAAATGTCTACAACCAAGCCTTAAGACCATCTGATTGCATCTCACCTCCATAGTCAGCCTCCTCGATGATGGCTTTTGCAGTTTGACCACATAGTATGGCAGGTCCTCAAATAACATAATTTTCTTATAACTTTGATGAAATGCCATATATCATATCCTGTATCCAGTGAGTAGAGTTAAGTGTTTATTTGCATCCCTGAGGTTTAGGGAACTACTGTCTGGTCCTTGACAGGAGAATTCTAAAGGCGAGAGACTGTAGATAGAATACTGCTTTGAACAATGACAGAGAGGAAAGAAAGTTTTGCAAGCAAATTGTACTTTCATAGTTGGAGGAACTATGTGTATGTTTTTCTCTTGAGTCAAGTAGAGCCACGTTTCCATAGGATATACCCTGCACACAGGTTACTATACTCAGAGGAAGGAGGAGTGGAAATTGGTAGAAGAAATATCAATAACTTAAGAGATGCAGATGACCCCATCTTACGGGCAGAAACTAGTGGTGATTCAAATCAAATCTTGATGAAAGTGAAAGAAGGAGGTGCCAAAATAGGACTGCATTTGAACATTGAGGAGATAAAATTCATGACTATACAAGAAATACAAAACCTTACCATAGGCAGTGAAGGCACTGAAATTGTTACAGATTTTGTTTAGGTTGGTTCTCTCAGCATTCAAATGCAGACTGTAACTAAGAACTCATGAGAAGTCTGAGGCTCAGAAGGGCAGCAATGGATGAATTAGGAAATATCACCAAGAGCAAAGATGTGCCATTAGAGACCAAGGCTAAGACCATCCACACCTTCTCTTCCCAATTACTATGCACTGATGTGGGAGTTGGACAGTGAAGATGCCTGATAGAAAAACATTTAAGTTATTTTAATGCAGTATTGGAGGAGAACTCTATAGAACCCTGAACTTCCAAGGAGACTCCTAGAGCAAATTAAGTCTGAAATAATCCTGAAGGCATAAACAACAAAACTGAAGCTGTCCTACTTCAGGCACATCACAAGACTGTAGGATTCTTTGGAAAAGGCAGCAATGTTGGGGAAAGAGAAGGCAGCAGGAAAAGAGGAAGACTAAATTGGAGATGGAATGAACCTATAAAGAAGCCATAGGCTGAGTCTACAGGAGCTGAGCAGGGATGTTAGGACAGGACATTGTGGAAGTCACTCACTCATAGAGTCGCCAGGAGTCTGAGCTGATTCAATAGCACATAATACACACACAAGTAGACCTATGAGAGACAGATATTCAAAGGAGGCCTTGCAAAGGATTTTGTCTACAAAGGCTATCAGTGGGGTGAAGTGAGCAGATGGAGAAGAGACCACCAGAAGTCCCAGGGACTAAGATTTAAAGTTTAAGCTAATGGAAGGAGGAAAGTCATTGTTCACATCAAGGCAATTGCAATGGAGCTATCTAACAGGGTAATCTCTGAGAAACACCCTAAACAGGAGAGAGAGAGAGAGAGAGAGAGAGAGAGAGAGAGAGAGAGAGAGAGAGAGAGAGAGAGAGAGAGAGAGAATATGAAAAGTCTATGAATCTCAAAGTACATTGATGACACATGATGACAGTTCCAAGGAGCTAGGCAGTCATTTCCCCTTGTCCCTGTCTCCCTTGGGCCTTATCTCAGAGGGACTGGATGGTGGGGGACAAGTCTGCCTTTTTGTTTGTTGCAATGCGGATAATCTACACACATTTTTTCAACTTTTTTCATATCACAAAAAGATCTTGCAAGAATAATAATTGCAGGGTACTTTTTTAAAGGATAGTTTGCAGAACTCAAAAAAATTGCTGTGCAGTAATTGGGAATAATTCCAGAGGCAATATAAAAACGCATTACTTTCCCCTATATTTACAAGCACTAATATAGAAAAATATATTAAACCAAATCTTGGGGGACTTAAGTAATATTATGTGTCGTATTTTCGATGTTTCAGTAAGTGTTTACAGATTTTTCTGTAGTCGACTTTGATTTTTTTCCTTGCACATTCTGAAGCTTGCTTGATTGTAAATGTGTATGTTAAATTGGGAATTTGATTCATGCTTAACAAGGAGGTTTTATTTTTGATGGCCTTCTTTTTACCTTTCAGGGCACTAAATACCCCTCTACTCTTAGACTACGTCACTTTACAAAGCCTGCTAACCTCAGGGTTGACAAGAGCTTTTATTTCTTCTTTACTGAGCACATATACCTTACATATTGGCATTTTAATGAGGTAACATACTGCTGTATTTTCAAGGGAGGGAAGGCAATTTCCTTTTTGGTAGGCGATTTTCTTTTAAAGATCTGAGTTACCTTTTTAAAACTTGATTCAGTTTTGAAAAGAAATATGACTCAACCCTTCTCATTTTATACATATGGAATGATTACTAGAAAATTCAGAAGCAAATACCATTATTTCTAGCTTTCAACAAGAAAAATCTTTACTTTTTGGACTATCTTCTTTGAACAATAATTGTAGTTCAGTTTTACTTTTTAGTTTCCCTCTTTTAATTACGAAGATGTATTGTCCCAGCTGATAACAATTTTACTCCATAATTTGAACTGTGTAAGAATCATTAGATTTAAGTGGAGTTGTTTGCTCAGTTTTTTATTGTTAAAAGTATGAATATTCTCAGACCATGAGCAGGAGAGTTCTCATGATCTGAGAGCAAAATATTTCCACAGGGCAGTTAGTTCTATTAATAGTGATTTTAAAACTTAAAATCCTGTAAGACATCACTTCTGGAAAACCATCTAACAGGATGCTTGCTTAAGTATACAGACTTGCGTGTAAAAGAAGTGCATTGCAACATTATTTATTTCAAAGATATCAACTACCTGCGCAGAAACTCCATGAGGGCAGGGACTATCTGGTCTGCCTTGTGCATCTGTGCTGTTATGAATGTAATTGATTTCTGTATTTTGGTCTTGTGTGCTGAGATTTTACTACATCAATGAAAGCTTTTCCCTTTACTCTTCATTTTCCTAAATTTTCTTCCCATAAGACCAACAGTTATATAATTTTAAAATAGTTCATAAAGTTAATTCAAGAATTATTTATTCAAAATAACATGCCCTTTTAACACAATTACATTGATGTGCATAAAATCAATACCCAGCCCACAAAAACCGGTTTGGCTCAGTGGATAGAGCATGGGGCCTGCGGACTGGAAGGTCCCAGGTTCGATTCCTGTCAGGGGCTTGTATCTTGGCTGCGGGCACAATCCCGGTAGGGAGTGTGCAAGAGGCAGCTGATCGATGTTTCTCTCTCATCGATGTTTCTATCCCTCTCCCTTCCTCTCTGTAAAAAATCAATAAAATATATTTAAAAAATCAATACCCAGCCCTAGCTGGTTTGGTTAGGTGGGTAGAGTTGGCCTGGGGACTGAAGGGTCTTGGGTTCAATTCCAGTCAAGGGCATGTACCTTGGTTGCGTGCACATCTCCAGGAGGGTACGGGCAGGAGGCAGCTGATAGATGCTTCTCTCTCATCAATGTTTCTATCTCTCCCTCTACTTTCCTCTCTATAAAAACTCAATAAAATATATTTTAAAAAATCTGCACCCATAGTCAACTCTGAGTCCAAATGTATGTCTTTGTGTGTATGGTGATTGATGTGCATTTGATCATGGAAAGCTTTTATTGTACACCGACATTCTCATCATTTTGTGTAAATAAGAATAGTTTTACATCATAATTTTAATGGCTGCTGGCTTTACTATATATTATAACTTATTTAATTTATTATAATTCATTTAATTATCAGTTAACATTAAGTAGTTTAAAATTTACAGCCATCATAAATTAGACTAACAGGAGCATGGTCCAGTGCTTAACTTCAAGATAACATTGCGTTGTCTCTGTTTAGATGAGAATTACTGGGAACATAATTGCTGGGCTCAGGAAATAGTCACACAATCCCAGGATCCTATAGAATTTTTAAAATAATTTACTATCCCATCAATATTACAGGAAAACTCCCAATTCTCCACACCTTCGCCAATATTGTTTTTCCCTTTGATTTTTAACTGTTTCAAATATATCTTAATCACAATCTTCTGAGTTCTCTTTCCTCTTTATTTCCCTTAATTCAAAAGAGGGAGAAAAGGAAAAACCAGACAGACAACACTTTTTATACAGGTGTTATTTTTAGAGCCTAGGAATCAGAATTTCAAAGGACAACATTGTCTTCTCCACCTCACTATGAATGAGGAACCTATTTCTAAAGCAGACCTGACCCGTAGTTGTGGCAGTGATGCCTCAATAAAAAGAGAACATGGCTGACCTTGGGCAAATAAATGATTAGATATTTAAAATCATTAAAACATTTTTCTTATCTTAGGTGAAAAGCTACCCTTTTGAGATTTCCAGCAATGGCTCAGACATTTTCGAGGCAATGAAACTTTCCCCTTATAGCTAAAAGAGGGTCTTTATCTATAAGAGGTCATTTGTTGTGTTTCCTGTTTGTTACTCATTTCCGGAAATTGTCTGGCATAATTTTAAAATTATGAGATTCAGTTTCTGTGTATTGAAGTTTGGTAAATCATCCCAGACTCTATCATTCCTTTCTCTAGGTGTTAACTTCTAAGTTTTAGAAGTTGGACAGTTTTTACATGTAATCTGGATGCATTTAAATAAAATAAGGTAGAATTTCCAAGAAGCAAAACATGAAAAGTTTAACTCTGAAACTTTTTGGAATAACCCCGCTTTCTGCAATTTAGATCAAAAGCCATTTCCCCCATCTGCTCAGCACTGTGAGTAGCAAATGCACAAAGTGAAGGTGGCCTCTGTCTGTTAGAAGTCCTTCCTTCAAACTTGGGTGCCTTACAAAGTATATATTATGTTCTTACATTTTTCATCTGTTTCTATTTGAAAATGCATGTGCAGAGATCGGAATAGACAGTAATTCTCCAAATGTATATTCTTTTTTTTTCTTGAAAACATTTCACATAACCTTAGAGATATGGATGAGCTCACTTGAAGTATTCATTGGTTTTGCTCATTGTGATTTTATTGGCTTTGGTATGTAGTTGGTTAATAATTAATAGCATTAAATTTATATTCCACTGTGACTAGATGAATAAACAGTAAATATATGTTTGCATTTCTGTGAGAGCATTTTTAAGGTTTTATGTTTTGGTCTTCAGAAAGAAGGTCTGAGCTGTCAATACAAAAATACATAAATATTTATAAATGCTTAGATTCTTCTCCCTCATTGTAATACTAGATTTAACCAGGGTTGAAAGAAGAGTAATTTGAACTATAATAGCCAGTGGCTTTTTGACCTATTTTGTATTATAATTATTGCTTTTTGGCCAAGATTTCTCTACACTTAGTGGCCTCATTGAAACCTTTTTTCTCAGGTTCCAATTATTAAAGCTAAAAAATAGCACAAAGTAAATTTGAACGTTGTCATCCAAAGGGGGGCCACGAACTCCCTTCTCATTGTTCATTTACCTTTGAGTGTCTGCAATGGGCAGGTGATAGTCTTTCTTTTTCATATGTGAATGATGAATATATTTCATACTATTTCATATTTTGACACTGCTTCTCATTACCATTTTTCTTTTCATATTATATAGTTGATGGGAAGTCAATTTTTCTGTACATGATAGATTCCATCATTTGCTCAGTAATGTATCTCTTGGCAGTGAATATATTACAATAGCACATCCCAGTGGTTTGAGCAGAAAGAACTCAAGTTCTAATCTACACCCAGACCCTGAGTTTATCTATTTCTCAAATGCACACCTTACTCATGAAAAATAAATAGTTCTTCATTTCTTCTCTGTGTAAGACACTAACAAAACTGGAGGAAAACTGCTTTTCTTACAGGTGTCTAAATGTGTATTATTTGTGAAAAATTTTCAACTTAGTAGCAGGTATATAATATTAATGTTCCATTATTCATTAATCCTATCAGACCATGATTTGCATAGCAACCATCTGACTACTTTTTAGGTATCAACAATAACTTATTGGCCCTTTCATCTATGACATGGAAAAGGCAATGAAACAATGACCTTTCAATAAAAGTGAAGAGGAAAGGAATGAGAATATGGAGTTTATATTCTATTATTGAAGTATATTGGGCCAGAAACAATCAATTGCTCTGAGAGTCTGAGCATAAAGGACTGAGTAAGACATGCTATTTCAGAATCACATGAACATCTCAAACATTCATATGGTGCTCAGTTACATTTACTGTAAAGTATCTTAGTGTATTTTTATTTATCAACTTATTAGTCTAACATAGACTAAGAAATGTTTTAACTACTAAAAAGTTTTATGTCAATTTATTGAAAACATTAATCAGCTATATTTGAGCATTTTATAACTGTTATTTTAAGATAAAATTGTTATTTTCTCATTAACATTTTTTTGGCTTTACATTATTTTCTTAGATAAGTATTATTTTTGATCCCCTTATCCTTTTCTTGTGCATGAATCATATAGGACTTTATAAGACGCTCATTCCTTTTTCACTTCTGTTAATCTTCCATCATAGCCTCTTTTTTCATAATTATTTGAAAGCTATTTTTATCATATCAGCTAACTTCTGAGGAAATGTGCTTTTGATATGACTCTGGCCTGAGCAAAATCCCTTTGTTTTTATGTCATTGTTTTTATACGTGCTTGGCATGTATAACTCTAGGATTCCAGACTCCTGACAAAACCATTTGACTTTTTAATTCTATTTCATGTAGATTTTAATTCTGCCTTTCCATTGTACTCCATTGTTTTTAAAGTCTCAAAACAGAGATTTCTTTCATTTTGCCAGTAATTTTTGTTTGAATTCTCTGCCCAAATTTAGTACAAGCTAAAGTGTATTGCTACTTAAAAGCATTTTTCATTTCTTCTACAATCCTAATGTAATATGGACCAATAGCCTTGAGTAAATTATATCATTGCCCCTTCCTTTCTTCACATATAAATGAGGATTTGAGGAAATGATGGTTCCTACAACTACAGGTACTTACATTTGGATAAAATACCAAGGAGCCTTATGCTAGATTTTTATGGTTTATTTACAATTCCATCAAGTTTTAATAAGGCTTTGTTGAAATATGACATTCTAGTCTCAAATCTTAGTAAAACACTGTAAAAATAAGCATATCTCTCCTTGGGATGAAGAATTAATTATTATTATAAATTTTAATTATTATCTAGTTAATTGCTATTTTTTCAAAAATATTTTTAAAAATATATTTTATTGATTTTTTTTACAGAGAGGAAGGGAGAGAGATAGAGAGTTAGCAACATCGATGAGAGAGAAACATCGATCAGCTGCCTCCTGCACACTACCTACAGGGGCTGTGCCTGCAACCAAGGTACATGCCCTTGACCGGAATCGAACTTGGGACCCTTCAGTCTGCAGACCGACACTCTATCCACTGAGCCAAATTGGTTAGGGCTGTAGTTATTGTTTTTAAATTATGATGAATTACTTAAAATTGTGATGTTTGTACTTGACACATTAGATATACACTAGACACATTAACTAGATAAGCTGTTGAGAAACTTGGACTGGAGATTAAAGAGAAGATTTAACAATATTTAAAATTTCTCAAACTTTCTAGGAGAAACCCTGTGTCTCAGAAAGCCACATGATATCTTACAATTACTTGAGAACTATTTTCTGCAATTCATGGAGATGAAATGACCAAGGCAATGACATAAATATTCCAGAATAGCTCATAGATGGACATATTTTGCTTTTGTATCTGGTGTTGTGATTGCTATTTTTAACAATACAGAATTGATTTTCTAAATGAAATGCATCACAGGAAAAGTATCTAGTGAATAATTTTAATAATAATTTATGGAGCTATCATGGGACAAACAGCTCTTTAACACTTATTTCCCCTTGAGATTTAGTATCCATAATAAGAAGCTGATTTAACTGAGTTCAACTTAGCTGTGAACAAGTGGATTAACAAGTATCTTAATAAAATTTTAATTTACATTTCATTTATCACATTTAATAGAATCAACTTTGTTGTTTCAGAGTGAGGAAATGCATTAATTTCCAAGGATAACTGTAGATACCATTAATTTCAAATATTTTTTATTGTTGGTTTTCATAGTTACCATAATTAAGTATCCTAGGTAGACAAAAAATATAAGATGAAAACATAAAATTTTGCTATTAAAAATAATGTCATTATTTAACAATTAAAACTACTTCTGTTTTATAGCTTATAAATTTTCCTTCCACTAGAAAAATATTTAGTTAAGGCAATTGATGATCTTTGGTCCTTTCAGGTAGTTATATATTTTTGTGTCTGAGAAATATCTGGATTTCCATTGATAATGTTTTGACTTGAGTCTTTATTACTCACACTACTTATTTTTTCCTTTGTCTCTTAAGAAGTATTTCTGCTATTTGCAAATTACAACATTTTGATCATTTCTGTTAACAAAGAGTAATGCATTTGTTGGTAATATAAGAAAATGCTATGCAATGAGAAAAAATTACTCTCTATGTGATAATATTTTCTTTAACACCAATAAACAAGAGGCTGATGGACAAAGGGTACACCACACCAGTGTCAACTTTAACAGGGAAAATGATCCACTTGAGATCATTGTGCATATTAAACCTTTGGCTCAGTTTTGCCCTGAAAGCAAATCAGTTGATTACTTGATTAGGATACAAAGGATATTCTTAATTTTACTTTTTGATCTGTCTTTAAAATGGATTCATAATTATAATTCGTGAACTCTGTAGTTTTTATGAAATAATTGATGGCTTTGATCCATTTTTATAATGTCGATCCTGAGAACTTGATATACTTATATACTTGAAGATACAACTAGAATCGATCACCTTATAGATTTCTGAATAAGGGAAAAATGAGTATATACTGAAAGGCCTATATTCTGTTTCAGAACTGGTATCCTGTCAAGACATTTTTCAGGTTATATCAGTTATAGTAAAAAAATAACATTTTCTTGATATAAGACAAGTGATCTAATTTTAATGACAGCTACTGTTAATGTCAGGCACCCAGATATAGTTTATAATGCTTAGTAATTACAGTGATTTTTTTTACTAATTATTTCAAGAAAAAGAAGTAAAAGCTTTAAGAATGGGCACAAAAGGCAGCTATATTGGATCTTTTCTTTAAAGCAAATAGCTTTCAAATCATTCCATTAGCTGTCAGTGCAGTACAAAAAGAATTAATCAAAAATGACATCAATTTTAGGGGCCTGCCAAAATCTCATGAGAAAAACAATCCCATCATAAAAAGAGAGAAATTAAGGGTAGTGTCCCTGATTCCATAAAGGAATTTCAGTTACCCCACCCCTGGTTTCACCCACATTTGTGTTATAGAAGATTATTAGATACATAATTTTAAATTCTTTTGGTACGTTTATTGCCAAGAAACTAATTTGTCTAATGTACTAAGGTGAATCAATAAATTTCTGTATGTTTTGTTTTTAACTGAGTTTTCCAGTTAATAACTTTGTTAGCTTATTTTTAAAAATTTTGACTATTCTTTAGCATATATGAAATTATTAGAGCCTTGTGTAGAATCCCAATAGGCAACCAAAGCTAATAGATTACTTGAAAACAAAATGTAGGATAGAGTAAGAAAGGACACATGAAAACAGGTATTGAGCCTAAACCAAAATATCCAAGAATTTCTTACTTAGTATTATTTATCATAGAGTTGTTTTTCAGGACCTGCTAAAATAATAAGAACTTACTTGGAGTGTTTATTTGGAGTACTCTAAGTCTGCATGGCTCAGGTAGTAAATATCTGGTAATTGGTAACTCTGTGATGTGCACAGAGATGAATATTACCTCTATCCTTCACTAGACTTAACCAAGGCTCAGAGTGATGTATTGCCAACATAACTTATTAAAGTGGAACAGTGCCCAGCTGGTATAGTTCAGTGGTTGAGCATTGACCTATGAACCAGGAAATAATGATTCAATTCCCAGTCAGGAGGTATGCCCAGGTTGTGGGCTTGATCTCCAGTGTGGGCCATGCAGGAGGCAGCTGATGAACAATTCTTTCTCATTATTGATGTTTCTGTCTTTTCCTGTCTCTCTGAAATCAATAAAAATATATTTTAAATAGAACAATGAGTCCAGGAATCTAACTACTTTCCAGTGCTCTTGTTACTACTTTATTGCTCCTATCTCACTGTGTTCTGTGCAAAGCACCATAGACCTCAAACTTAGTAGAAGATGAGTGGAAAAACACAATGAAGCAAATTTCCTCCTTTGTAATTATTTGCTCAGGATACATTGGAGAAGAAAATTAAGGTCCCTGTCTTTGTGAAATTTGTGGCATAGTAGAGGGAGACAGAAACTGAAGATAAACACACACACAAAATGAATAGGTGGACAAGTGAGTTAATAAATAAATAAAGTTTGTTAAAAAGATAACGAGTTCTACGAAACAAAGAAAACCAAAGTCTAGGGGATTGGGGGTGCTGGATTGAAGGTGTGAGAGAGGTTGCCCTTGTTAGAGTTTCTTTTTTTGTTTTGTTTAGGAAAATGTGTCCATCTTTACCTGCCTCATTACAAAATATATAATAAATATAGATGATAATTGAAATAGAAATTATATAAATTAAATATGTGTGTATATATGTGTGTGTATACTCACACATATGTTTGATCCACATTACTCATAGATTCTGTATTGGGGAATTCAAATATTTGCACCAAAGATAGAGAAAATGAATCCTGGATCAAGGTTCTTGAGGCAGAGAAAAGAGCCTGGATGAAGACTACGGTTGAGATATGCTGTCTTAGAATTGAAGGAGGGCCTAATGTACCTGAAGATTTCTCATAATCATATGTGCTTTTGGGGACGGTGAAGAGATAGCCCTTACCACATATACAATGACATTCTGAGTAGTTCAACAAGATTCTAAACCTACTCTATGAGTAGGAAGAGTCAGTCCTTTCTTTGTGCTTTAAGAACAGTACTTGTCTGCCTGTATTATATTATTTTCATCATATTTGATCTTTATAAATTATTAATTAATTAATTAACTAACTCACTTTCTTACTTGCTTATTTACTTATTTACTTATTTCTATTTTGGCCTAATGCAACTGGAGAGGCAGATGGATTAAGATGACTATATTTTATTGTAATTACTTGCTTCTAAAACATAGTTGACAGCCACGATCTGAGTCTTATTTTTTTTCTCAATTGTTGACTGTGTACTGAATAAATGAGTTAAATTATTTTTTAACTTGCAATGTTGTGAACACAATGAGAAATTTGTTAATGTATATGTGATTTTTAGGGAACTTAGAGAACAGACTCTGAGTAACCATCATCAGTAGAAACTTAAGGCTTACTCGTGACTATTGCTCATGTGAAAATGTAAACAAGATTATAGACTGATTTTATCTCCTGGATCTGAACTCAAATTTTTGTAGGTATGATTTATATTAAATAATAAAAGTTGGTAATAATAATAGGTATCATTTTCAGTGGAACCCTGTGTTAAGTGAACTTATCTGTAATATACATAAGTCTCTATACATACCCTCTACATATATATTGTATTTCTATATATTCTTGATATAACCATGCAAGACAGGCACTATTTTCATTATGTTAGAGACTAGAAAACTGAAGTTACAAGAGAATAAGCAGCTTGTTTAAAGCACAAAGCTTGAAATTGGCAGAGCACTAATGGACCTAACTCCTGTCCTTCCTTGCAGATTCTATTTCCATTATCCCCATGAAATTTGCTAAAGGGGCAAAATGTTTGGCGCTGGAATCAGAGAAAACCATTGTAATTCTGGAGAAATACCTCTCATATCATTTTTTAGTAAAGTCTCATAGAATTTGGAGAGCCTGAGTCAGAGTGCCATTCTCCTTGAATACTACAGCCACATTTACCTTAGGCCATATGATATATAATACATTTGGACATGATTATTGTCATATTAAGAGACTTACACCAATTAAAATGTTACCCCAAAATAGTCCATAGATTCTCTTGATCATTTGACTCTACCCAAAATGTGAAGGGTCTGAGATTTTATTCTACTTGGAAGCTAGCAATTTAGCCTGCGGGAGTTTCATGGAGGCTGGCAGAAGACATGAGACTCCTAGGTCAGAAAAAAAAGAACTTTACTGCTTATGGCACAGAAAGTAGCATGAGATTTGGTACATTTGCATCAATTGTCTTTGGCCCTTAATGGCTTAGGTCCAGTGTGAATGGGCACAGATCAATGCCTGTACATGTGGTATGTATTACAGGAGACTCAGAGGAACCCTGAGGTTAGGGAACCTGATTTTTTATAATGAGAAGTCTAACGAGCTATTTGCCCTGGAGAGAGGCATATCTATTTCTCAAAGTGGTAAGCAAACCCGTCTTTTGCTCTGCAGGAGACACTGTCTTCTAAGGCTGCTGGTTATACTAACATCCTTGAAAAGATAGTCTGGAACAAAGGGTAGTTAGTAACTCAAAGCAAAGAGCAGTCATTGTTTCACTTCACAAGATGTTTAGAAATGTGAGGAATCTGTGGTGAATTCTCTCCTAACTAAATTTTTTTTGCAAATATTGGATATTTTCCTATTTTAATTGCTCAGTATTAGTCAGCATACTTCCTTGCTTAGAAACATGCATTTTGATCTTATTATGCTGTGGGTATGATTATCATATGAATCATAGATGATGATATATATCACAACCTTAAAGTAGAAGCAACTCATATTTCTCTTAAATTACATATAATTACTCTTGGGAAATTGTATTGAAAGACTAATTTTACATTGGCATGTCACTTAATTACACATCAGTAATGACACAAAAAATTCAAAATATTCTAATAAAGCTCCTCCAAAAAATAATACAGTCAAGATATTTTTTACTCCAGGATAAGCAAAATCAAGAGCTTATGGATCATCAAGTTTCTTCTATATAAACTCAGGTTGCTATTATTCCAAATGAGTATTCAAGTCTTGCTAAAGTTTTTAATTTCTCACGTGGAAAACTAGTGGGAACCCCAAGGGTCTATTGGTCACTCTGTCCCAGGCTCTACTCAAATGCAGCTCCTGAAGCTCATTTCTTCCTTGCAAAGAGGCCCCAGGACTCAGCCTGCTTTCTTTCTACCTTGGTCACAGGAACCATTAAACTGCACACTAGTCATTTTATAACAGGGAGGAACTATAACCCACTCCACCATTCTTTGACATTGATTCTGTAAATGCTGACTCTAACTGATATGTAGCTTGTAGATAAACAGCATCCTATATAATAAAAGGGTAATATGCAAATCGATTGAATGGTGGAACAACCCGTTGCTATGATATGCACTGACCAACAGGGGACCTATGCTCAATGCAGGAGCAGCCCCCTGGTGGTCAGTGCACTCTCATAGGAGGAATGCTGCTCAGCCAAAAGCCGGGCTGACAGCCTGCGAGTGCAGCAGTGGTAGTTGGAGCCTCTCCCACCTCCATAGCAGCACTAAGGATGTCCCACTGTCTGCGTAGGCCCACTTCCTGCAGTCCGACATCCCCTGAGGGCTCCCAGACTGCAAAAGGATGCAGGCTGGGCTGAGGGATCCTCTATCCCCCAAGTGCACAAATGTCATGCACTGGGTCATAAGAATCCTAGGAACTAACTTCAGAAGATGCAGACTGTGACCTTCAGTCATCCAAGTTCCCAGATATTTGCTGACCTTCAACTGTAGAACCAAGATGACTTCGAACCAGAATGAGGAAGACTAGAATGACACACACCAGACCATCAGTTCACCAGTTTTGAGGTCCTTGTCAGAATGGACTGTGCATCAACCACCTGATCTCTTTGTTCTGCTTTCCCCTTCTCATCTTAAAAAAACCTCTGCTTGCACTGAGATGGGAGATGAACTTTGCAACAAGAGTCCTCCATCTTCCCAAGATGCCAACACTCAAATAAACCTCTTTCCTTTTATTCCACCAGCACCTGTCTCCTGAGTTTGGCTTTTGTGGTGGCAGGCAGCCAAATCTTGGTTGCTGTTACAACCTGCCTCCATGCCTCTTGTCTGCCCTCCATCTTCTCTGTTTTCCCCTGCTTCTCAAGAACATACTGAAGCTCTCTCCTCTGAACCTATGTTTACCTCCTTATCTTGAATACAGTGACATTGTGTCCCATGTGTTTAGCTCTCACCCTCTGCCTAACTGGCTCATTAAATTATCTTCTAAAAAACATTTTCTGCCTGGGAAGAACTATGATGCCAAGCGCTAAGATATATGGAGTACATATATGTATGGAGTACATGTGTGCTTTTAAAAAAAATGAAAAATAGTGAAAAGCTCAAAGATTATCGCTGACCTCACTATTCCCCAATATATTATAGCATGTGAACCCGTCAGGATGTTTCATCCTTTTTTTTCTCTATGATTCTTTTTATGCATTTACATATGAGCTATCACAAAATAGAATAATACTTAGCAGATTAACTGATCATTTGTCTTATCCTCTTAAATTTAATAAGTACTTTTGGATTCCCATTAAATGTTTTTCTACATTACTACTTATATTGAGTATTTAGTATTTAACTGTAAAAATATGGCATAGTGCATCAGTCCTGTATTGCATATTTGATTCTAAATTTTTGAATAACACTCTGAAGTGCATTCTCAAATGTATACCTTTGCTCCACATATACCCACAATGGTTTTTAAAGATAAATTCCTAGAAGTGAGATAGCTACAGGGAAAGATATTTGTCGCTGTTCTGAATAGTGTTGCTAAAGACTTTTTCAGCAGCCTAACTAGAGATAGGCTACCTTTTGTTTAATGGGGCCATGTCCTCGAGCAGAAGGGCGCTCCAGCACGGCCTGGCAGAGGGAATCTGACTGAGAGTTATTTATTGTGGTCAGAAAGAGGTTAAAACCTCAAAATGAATCCTGTTTTTTGATGACCTAGGGACGGGGACAAGGCATTTTTTCATGTGTGTCTACTGCTCACCATATATATAAATTCTCTTAGACACAGATGGCTTTGCTCACCCCATCTGAAAATACACATCCACAATGGCTAGCGTCAGACATGGCCGTGCTCACAGAAGATGTAGCTGTTGCTTTCAAGTGGTTTGAAGAACTATTTCAGCTTAATGTTTAATTTATTTTTAAAATAGCTTTTGCTCCCTGAACATTTTTGAAGTTTTGAAAAAAAATTACCCTTTCTTCCAGTGACAAACTTAAAAGTGAATTTATACATAGGAATTTATACATCGGTGTTTGTGTGAAGTGTTGCTAGGTAATTGTATCTGTAAAGATTCTCTCAAGGAGTAAAATATTTCCTGTTGTGCCAAGTGCCTTGTAGTATCTTACTTCCTCCCTTCCATTAAACTACAACTTAGTACAATGGGGTGAAATGAAGCCAATAGAGCCTTCATTTACTCTTCTGGGTTACTAATGTTATATTATCCTGGATTACTCAGTAGTAAAAAAAATCTTTCAGACTAAATGGGACAAAAATTATTACATGATATTAAGATATTTTCAATTCAACTTTTCAACAAACATAGCTTTCATTAATCATAATCTTTTCAAAGGGCTAATAATATAATATCACTTTTATGTAGTATGGTCTAATATTTGTAGGGAAAATGATTTCTGAATTTTCCCTTGCATGTATTTTATTCTTCTCTTGTGTTTTGTCTTTCAGCTTGAATCATAAATTCAGACAGATGCAGTTATTTCTACCTTAAGTACAGCCCTAATATATTGTTGAAGCTAAGACATATTAAATAATGATTATAACAATAAAAATTTAGTCCCATGGAAACATTATTAAATGTTCCTCTATCTAAGATTACATGTCATCTTCCTGGTAATATGTGATAGCTGGGTGATTTATGTGTTCTCAGAATTTTAAAATATTTCTGAGGTTATAGCCTTTTTTGTGCCAGTATTTCAGTACTTTCTAACTCTATGGATTTAGTTTTTAAAATTTTTCTTCCTAAAGACTGATATGAAATGCTTTTCAATATCTTAGCCATTTTCAAGTTATAATAAATTTCATGTAAGTCTATTTTTTCTCAATTATCTTTTCCTCAATAGAGAATGTTTGTTAAATACCATCTTGTTGCTTCATTATTATGGCTGATATCTTATCTTGCTTTATCCTTTTCCCTTTAAATTTAAATTAATGCTATGTGTTCTTGTTTTTCTCCGTGCTTATATTGATTTCTAGAACACCCATTCACAGTTTTTGGTGTACTTTTCTTATTTTCCTATCAATTGTATCTTTTTGCTTTGTATAGTGCTTTTTAAAGGTTTACACTTAAGATATAATTTAAGATATTTTAGTAATTACTCAAACTTTTGTTTTGATTATAACATGTCTGTGGATTGCCCTATTCCTGATGCTTCTCCTTTATAGTTACCGAGTAGAACATTCTTTCTTTATTTATTTATTTACTTATTTATTTATTATTTTCAATTTTTTATTTTTCATTTTTTTGCAGTATAACTTAGATTTAATAGTAGTACATACGTTTTCCTTTTCCCCCATTGTCATCCCCCCAGCCTCTCCTACCCCCAGACATATCCCTACCTGCCCCCCAACCCCCACCCCAGTGTCTTTGATTCATTGATTATGCTCATATGCATGCATACAAGTTCTTTGGTTGATCTCCCCCAGCACCCACCTCCCACTCTCCCCAGCCTTCCCACTGTAGCTTGACAGCCTGTTCATTGCCTCCCTGCCTCTATATCAATCACTCTCCCCTGTTTCTTTTCTTCAAAAATATCTTGTATCTGCATACTAGAAATAAACGTACAAGAACAAAAAATATTTGAGTCTTAGTTTCAATGTCCAAATGTTCTGTGTCCCAGTTTCAATGTCAAGTAGTTCTTTATGTGTACATGTCAGCAATGGTATCCAGATGGTGGACACATCGTGGCAATGCAAGTTCCATTCTCTCTGGTTTGGTCCTGGGCCGCCTGCAGCCATGTACAGCTGTTAACTGCTAGCATGGCAAGATGCTGTCAGTATCCCCCATCTCTGGACCATCCTCATGACTGGAACAGACCCATCAGTTCCTCACTGTCGCAGGAACCCACATGGTCTTGGAGTTGTTCTCTGAAATCACACAAACACATTCTCGACCAAAAGTTAACAAAGGGATCCTCTCTGCAAATTAGACTTGGGATTCTTTTTATTTTTGCCCAAATGATTTTCCTTTGGCTTATTTTGACACCATGTGTGTTTTTCATGGGTGTCCTGCTGTTGGTATTACAAATGGAAGTTACTTTTCTGGAGTAAGAATTTTCTAGATGTATTTTACTTACAGGATAATTTTCCTTACATGATATTACCCCCACTGCCCCCCCCTTTTGATTAATAGGGGCTATTGGAAATTTTAGATTGCAGTCTTGGTAATTTTAAATTTTAATTTTTGCACATAAATATGACTGCTTTAGGTTTTTTGGATGTTAGGCAATTTTACAGTGAGATGAAATACTAATAGATATTTTAGTTATTATTTTAGGGACAGCTTTTTCTCCAGTACACTTAAATTTTCTTGAGTGTTCATTTATTTTACTTGGCCAATTTAAATTAATCTGAAAACTTGATTACTATTTTACTGTCAATTTTAATACTCAAGCAAAAATCTTAGTTTACCTTGTAAATATTAGTGGAAAGGATTATTTGCATTCTTGAGTAGGTCCTGAGCATTCCTGGTACTAGACTAAATTTAGATGTAGAATAGCTACTGCTGGCCAAGTCTCTGTCTGCAACCTGGGTCCCGATCTGAGCTGTGCGTGGGAGGTGAAGCAGCCGTGGGGGCAGGAGCCCTCCCTCAGAAGGGGTGAGAGTTCAGGCCCCTGCAAGGTTTGTGGATGAGGGTCTGTGCCCTACCTCTGTTGACCTTTCAGTTCTCTCCTGTTGGCCCCTCTGCAATTGTGCCTGTCTTAGGTTGTTTCTTCCCTGAGCAATCTCACCTGTCTCTGGCTAACCAGCCATCCTCTGGGGCCAAACAGGGTGATGTGAGGTTCAGTTCTGTCTCCTTTGTAGTCTATGTCTCCATGGCCTCCACATCCAGCACTTTCCTTGGGGTCCCCTCACCTGCTGGTGGTGTCCTGGTACTGATCACATATCTCGGGGGACCCAGGGTTCTTCTCCAGAGAGGGCCCAGCTCACGCCATTGGGTGAGAGACAGATCCATGGTGCCAGTGACCCAGAGGCTTCAGCCACAGCTTGAACTGAAAGCTCAGGCAACAGCTGTGTGTATTTGGATTGTAAGAAGAGGGTCCTTCTTGGCAAAAAGGGCAAGAGGGGCCAATATAGAATGCTCGAGTGCCTTTACAGTGCCCTAATTCTTTCTGAAAGGGATTAATTCCTTTCTTATCCTTTTTTAAATTGCTGCCCAACATTCAAAGAATTAGTTTGTAAATTTATTTGGGATAATTGTATAATATGCTGTTGTCAAATATCAAAAATTATATTGACATTGTAGAATAATGTCATGTAAGGGTATTATGGTGTCACAGGAGGTTAAGGAGGGCCTAGGCTAAGGACTGGTGTCCATAGGAGATGACAAGCTCTAGGTCATGTCAATTCAATCTCAAACTAGCTGCCAATTTTTTTATAACTTTATATAAACTTTGTCAGGGATGTAAAAACACAAATCACTTATCTTAGTTCAAGAGTTCAAATATATTGACTTTCCCTCTTACTCCTACCACCTGCCACTTACCCTGAGGTTTGACATTCTGATGGACTTTTCTCAGTCTCTGGATCCATTCTTGTTCATCAGTCTATGTCATTCATTATATTCCTCAAAGGAGTGAGATCATGTGATATTTATCTTTCTCTGCCTGGCTAATTTCACTGAGCATAATGCTCTCCAGCTCCAACCATGTTGTTCCAAAAGGTAGGAGCTCCTTCTTTTTTACCGCAGCATAGTATTCCATCATGTAGATGTACCACAGTTTTTTAATCCACTCATCTGCTGATGGGCACTTAGGCTGTTTCCAAATTTTAGCTATGGTACATTGTGTGGCTATGAACATAGGGGTTCATATATCCTTTACAATTCACGTTTCTAGTTTTTTGGAATATATTCCTAGAAGTGGGATCACTGGATCAAATGGAAGCTCCATTTTTAGTTTTCTGAGGAAACTCCATACTGTTCTCAACAGTGGCTGCACCAGTCTACAATCCCACCAGCAGTGCAGGAGAGTTCCTTTTTCTCCGGATCCTCACCAGCACTTGTCATTTGTTGATTTGTTGAAGTAAGCCATTCTGACCAGGGTGAGATGGTACTGCATTGTCATTTTGATTTGCATCTCTCGGATAATTAGTGACTTTGAGCAGGTTTTCATATGTCTCTGGGCCTTCCTTTTGTCTTCTTTCAAAAACATTCTATTTAGGTCTGTTGCCCATTTTTTTTATTGGATCATTTGTACTCCTTTTATTAAGATGTATGAGTTAACTGTAGATGCTTGTGATTAAACCTTTATCACTGATAACATTTGCAAATATGTTCTCCCATATAGTGGGTTTTCTTGTTGTTTTGTTGATAGTTTTTTTTAGCTGTGCAAAAGCTTTGTATTTTGATGTAGTCCCATTTGTTTAATTTCTCTCTGGCTTCCATTGCCCTAGGAACGGTATCATCAAAGAAGTTCTTTCAGCATATGTCTGAGATTTTTCTTCCTGTGAATTCCTCTAATATTTTTATGGTTTCCCATCTTATGTTTAAGTCCTGTAACCATTTTGAGTTTACTTTTGTGTATGGTGTAAGTTGGTGGTCTAGTTTCATTTTTTTTTTTTGCATATATCTGTCCAATTTTCCCAGCACCATTTATTGAAGAGACTATCTTGACTCAACTTTATGTTCATGCCTCCTTTGTCAAATATTAATTGAGCAGTGGTTTGGGTTGATATCTGGATTCTCTATTCTATTCCATTGGTCTATATGTCTGTTCTTGTGCCAGTACCAGGCTGTTTTGAGAACAGTAGCCTTGTAATACAGCTTGAAATATGGTATTGAAATCCCACTGACTTTGTGCTTCTTTCTCAGGAGAGTTCTTTCTAGGTCTGTCAAATATGCCATTGGTATTTTAATGGGGAGTGCATTAAATTTATAGATTGCTTTGGGTAGTATGGACATTTTAATTATGTTGATTCTCCCAATCCATGAACATGGTATGTTCTTACACCTGTTTACATCTTCCTCTTTCTCTTTTTTTTAGTGTCCTGTAGTTTTCTGTGAATAGGTCTTTTACCTCCTTAGTTAAGTTTATTATTAGGTATCTTAATTTTTTTGGTGTGATGGTAAATGGGATTAATTTTTTAGTTTCTCTTTCTGTAAGTTCACTATTAGTGTATAAAAATGCCATAGATTTCCTGGTGTTAATTTTGTAGTCTGCTACGTTGCTGAACTCATTTATTAAGTCTATTAGTTTTTTATGGAGTCTTTCAGGTTTTTTATGTACAATATCATGCCATATGCATTCACTTCTTCTTTTCCAATTTGGATGCCTTTTATTTCTTCTTTTTGCCTAATTGCAACGACTAATACTTCCAGTACTATGTTGAACAGGAGTGGTGAGAGTGGGCATCCCTGTCTCATTCCTGTTCTTAGGGGAAATGGTTGCAGTTTTTGCCCATTGAGTATGATGTATGCTGTGGGTTTATCATATATGGATTTTATTATGTTGAGGTATGATCCTTCTATTCTTACCTTGTTGAGAGTTTTTATCAAGAAAGGGTGTTGGATTTTGTCAAATGCTTTTTCTGCATCAATTGATATGACTATGTGATTTTTATCTCTCAATTTGTTTATGTGATGTATCACATTTATTGATTTGCAGATATTGTACCAATCTTGCATTCCTGGGATAAATATTACTTGGTCATGGTGTATGATCTTTCTGATGTACTGCTGGACCCGATTTGCTAGAATTTTATTGAGGATTTTGGCATCTATATTCATGAGGGATATTGGCCTGTAATTCTCTTTTATTGTGTCATCTTTGTGTGGTTTTGGTATTAGGGTGATGCTAGCTTCAGAGAAGGAGTTTGGAAGTGTTACATCCTCTTGGATTTTCTGGAATAGTCTGAGGAGGATAGGTTTTAGTTCTTCCTTGAATGTTTGGTAAAACTCCTCTCTGAAGCCGTCTGGTCCTGGGCTTTTATTTGCTGGAAGCTTTTTGATGACTGCTACAATTTTTTCCATATTTATTGGTCTATTGAGCTGTTTAGATTCTTCCTGATTGAGTTTTGGGAGGTTATATTTTTCTAGGAATATATCCATTTCCTCCAGGTTGTGCAGTTTGTTGGAGTAGAGTTGTTCATAGTATTTTTTTTTAACAATCCTTTGTATTCAATGGGGTCTGTTGTTATTTCACCTCTTTCATTTCTGATTTTATTCATTAGGGGCCTCTTTCTTTGCTTCTTGGTGAGCTTGGCTAGAGGTTCATCAATCTTGTTTATCCTTTCAAAGAACCAGCTCTTGGTTTTGTTGATTTTCTGTATTGTTTCTTTGGTCTCTATATCATTTATCTCTGTTCTGATCCTTACTATTTCCTTCTTTCTGCTTTCACTGCGTTTTTCTTGTTGCTCTCTTTCTAACTCTTTGAGTTGTTGGTTTAGATAATTTATTGCTGCTGTTTCTTGTTTTTTGCAGTAGAATTGTAGAGCTATGAACTTCCCTCTAAAAACTGCTTTCATTGTGTCCCATAGATTTTGGATTGTTGTGCTATCATTGTCATTTGTTTCCATGATGTTTTCTATTTCTTCCTTGATCTCTCTAGTAACCCAGTCATTGTTTAATAACATGCTGTTTAATCTCCATGTGTTTGATTTCTTTGGATTGTTTTTATTGTAGTTGATTTCCAGCTTTTTGCCCTGTGATCTGAGAATATGCTTGATACAATTTCTATCTTCTTGAATTTGGAGAGACTTTGCTTATGATCCAACATACAGTCTATCTTTGAGAATGACCCATGGGCACTTGAAAAGAATGTGTATTCTGTGGCTTTGGAGTGAAATGATCTGAAGATGTCAATTAATTCCGTCTGGTCTAGTGAGTCATTGAGGATTGATGTTACTTTACTGATTTTTTGTTTAGAGGATTTGTCCAATGGTGATAGTGGGGTATTAAAGTCTCCTACTATGATTGTATTGCTGTCTATCTCTCCCTTGTTATCATCCAGGAGTTTTTTTTTATGTATTTGGGTGCTCCTGTATTGGGTGCATATATGCTTACCAGAGTTATTTCTTCTTGTTTAATTGCTCCCTTTAGTATTACTAAGTGGCCTTCTTTATGTCCTTCAATTTGAGATCTAATTTGTCTTATATAAGTATTGCTACCCCATCTTTTTTCCATTTCCAGTTGCCTGAAGAACCTTTTTCCATCCTTTCACCTTCAGTCGGTGTGTGTCTTTTTTCAGAGGCGGGTTTCTTGTAGACAGCAGATATATGGGTTATGTTTTCTTATTCAGTCTGTTACCCTATGTCTTTTTATTTTATTTTATTTTTTTTATTGTTCAGTTTATTAATTACATTGTTTCCCCTTTTTTATCCCCCTATATCTTCCCTCCACCCTCTACCTATCCCACCCTCACCTCCCCCTCCCCAATGTCCTCTCCCATTGTTGCAAGATTTTTGTCCAATCTCTTGCTGTACTTCCAACAACCCTTTTCTCCCCAAGAATTGTCAGTCCATTCCCTCTCTATGTCCATGTTTCTGTTATATTCACCAGTTTATCTTGTTCATCAGCCTATCAGTTCACTTGATTTTTATGTTCATTTGTTGATAGATGTGTATTTGTTGTTCATAATTTATATTTTTACCTTTTTCTTCTTCCTCATCTTAAAGAATATCTTTCAGCATTTCATATAATACTGGTTTGGTGGTGATGAACTCCTTTAGCTTTTTCTTATCTGCGAAGCACTTTATCTGATCCTCAATTCTGAATGATAGCTTTGCTGGATAGAGTAATCTTGGTTGTAGATTCTTGCTCTTCATTATTTTGAATATTTCTTGCCACTCGCGTCTGGCCTGCATCGTTTCTGTTGAGAAATCCGCTGACAATCGTATGGGTGCTCCCCTGTAGGTAACCAACTGTTTTTCTCTTGCTGCTTTTAATATTCTCTCTTTATCTTTTGCTCTTGGCATTTTAATTATGATATGTCTTGGTGTGGTCCTCTTTAGATTCCTATATTTTGGGGTTCTGTGTACTTCTTGGGCTTTTAAGTCAGTTTCTTTCACCAGGTGGGGAAAGTTTTCAGTCACTATTTCTTCAAGTAGGTTTTCATTAACTTGCTCTCTCTCTTTTTCTGGCACCCCAATAATTCGGATGTTGGCTTGCTTGAGGTTGTCCCAGAGGCCCCTTACACTATCTTCAATTATCTGAATTCTTTTTGTTTCTTGCTTTTCCAGCTGAGTGGATTTTGCTTCTTTGTATTTCAAATCTTTGACTTGGTTCTTGTGGCCCTCTGGACTGCTTTTAGGACTTTGTGTAATATTTTTTATTTCAGTCTGTGTATGCTTGATTTTTAGTTGGTCGTTTTTTTTATCTGTGAGGGTCTGGTTCGTGTCCTCAGAGGTCTTGTTCATTTCCCTGAGGGTCTCATTCATCTCCTTGTAATTCTCATTCATTTGCTGGTTGGTCTTGATTATTTCCTGGTAATTCTCATTAAGTTGTTCGGCCTTTTGTAGGAGCCTCTTGAAAAGCCTTATAACCGTGGTTTTGAACTCTATGTCTTGTTGTCTTTTCTCCTCCATTTCTTTCACACCTGATTTCTTTCCATGTCTCTGCATGGTGGCTGCTTTATGTGGCGGCTATCCTCAAAGGGGCAGTGGCTCAGTCTCCCCAGTTACTCGAGGTGGGTACTGTTACTGCAATCCTTTATGGGTTGTATTCAGTGTTTTTGAATTTAAACCCCGCTTTTTGTTGTTAGCCCTAGGAGGGTTTGACCTCCAGGCCAATTGGCTGTGAAGCTCAGCTGTGCTCAGGTTGGATGGGCGGAGTCTCTGGGCTACGCCTCGGCGGCGGCGGCGGCGGAGGCGGCGGCGGCGGCGCGGCGGCTGGGTCCTATGCAACGCTCGCGGGCTCGGGTCTGTGCTGGGTGGGGATGGCTGCAGACTCTTCCAAGAGAAAGCCGCTAGTCTGTTCCCCTTGCCAGACAACTCTGCCTTTCCCCAAATGTGCCTGCACACCAAAAGTCTAGCCCAGGGCTGTAAAATAGATGGTTTCTGGAACCAGGAGACAAGTTTCCAGGGGGCAAGTCGCGGGTTTGCTGTCCCTTGGGGCTAGGAGCTTCTGCCGCGCCCCGCTTCCAGGGTGCGTCCCCCGGACCTCGGACCTCGCCGGTTCTGGGGAATCTGTGCAGGGAGACTTCTCGTACCCCGGATCTCGGACCTCGCCCGGCTCGCGAAATCTGGGCCCCGTCGGAGAAATCCGGCCGGTCCCTGCTCCAGCCCCAGCCCGCCCGCGTGACCAGGGCGGCTCCTAACCTGTTTCAATCTGCGCTCCCGCTGGTCCTGAGTCTGTGTCCCTCCTCTGCTGCTATTAGTGGAGTTTACATTCAGCCAGCTTTCTGGCGATTCTGGGTGCTTGTCTGTTCTGCTGTTATGTTGTAGTTCTTAAATCGTTGCGCGGGGCAGAACAATAGGTGTTTGCTTATGCCGCCATCTTGGTGTCTCCTCCCCTATGTCTTTTTATTGGAGCATTTATACCATTTACACTTAAAATTATTATTGGTAGGTACTTATTTATGGCCATTTTTGTTCTTTACCCCTGTGTACTTTCTTGGCTTTCTATTGCTTTTTACAGCAGACCATTTAGCATTTCTTGCATTGCTGGTTTGGTGTTAATGTATTCCCTTAGACCTTTTTGTCTGTGAAGCTCCTGATGTGACCTTCAATTTTGATTGATAGCCTTGATGGGTACAGTATTCTAGGATTCACATCCTTTCTTTGCATGACTTTGTATATTTCATTCCAATCCCTCTGGCCTGGTAAGTTTCAGTTGAGGAATCACTTGCTAATCTGATGGGGGTTCCTTTGTAGGTGACTTTCTGTCTCTCTCTGGTGGCTTTTAAGATTCTCACTTTGTGGATGATGTTTGCCAATTTAATTATAATGTGCCTTGGTGTATGTCTTTTGGGGTTTATTTTGCTTGGGACTCTGTGAACTTCTTGTATTTGTATGGGTTTTTTCTTTCCTATATCAGGGAAGTTTTCTATCATTATTTCTTCCAACAGGTTTTCTTTTCCTTGCTCAGTTTTCTGTCCCTCTGGAAGCCCTATTTTGCGGATGTTGTTTTTTTTCATGTTGTCTCAAAATTTTAGGCTCTCCTCCTGCTTTTTAATTTTTTTTTCTAGAAGCTGCTCTACTTGGGTATTTTTTCCTAGCTTGTCTTACAGCTCACTGATGTGGTCTTCTGCTTTTTCTAGTCTACTCCTGATACTTTCTATGGAGTTCTTTACCTCAGCAATGTCACTTTTCATTTCTTCTTGAATCTTCTTCATTTCCTCTTGGTTCTTCTTCAATTCCTCTTGGTTCTTACTCATAATGACTTCTATTCTCTTCAGCCACCCTATGACCATTTCTCTGAACTCTCTTTGACAGGTTGCTTGCTTCCATTTTATTTACCTCTTTTTCTGGTGAGGCTTGTTTTTCTTTCATTGGTGGGCTGTTTCTTTGTCTCCCCATAGTCTCTCTTCTCTGTGTGTCTGCTTACATAGTTGTCACTCTCCTGTGTTGATTTAAAGGCTCAAACTACAACACAACCTCGGGCAACGCACCAGGCACTGAAGAGGAATGTATTCACAGTATTGGTAACTCCAAATTAAAGGTGATTGCCAGAGGAAGGCAAATTAGGTGATAGGCGAGAAAGAAGAGAGTAAGAGAAAACACACTCCCACACACAAAAGAAAGAAAAGAAAAGAAAAGAAATAAATAAATAAAGAAAGAAAGAAAGAAAAAAGAAAGAAAGAGAGAAAGAAAGAAAAAGGGAATACCAAAATGAAATTGGGAAAAGCCGAAGGAGTAAAAAGAAACAAAATGAGAATAAAGTATAAATATGGGTTGAAAACTCCTAAAGGACCACCACTAATCCCAGCAAAAGCCAGTAACAAGTACTTGGAGATTGATACAAACTACATACAACAGCTAATATCAAGGGAGGTTAGGGACCACAGAAGCATAAATCTATCAGAAAAACAATGCAAACAACAACAAAACAAAAACAATACCAAGCCCCCCTCCCCACAAAACAAATTAAAATAAAAGAATAAGCAAACCAATCTGACAAACATGCATAAAATATCAATATAATCAATAGTCAGGTAAACAACATCAGCAGGACACAGAGAAAAACAATTTAGGATAGTGAAGTCATAGAAGCAAGAGATGTGTATGGAGTTGGAGCAGGTGGTTGGAGATTAGATATAAAAGTGGTGTGAAATTTTAACAGAGGGTAAAAAAAGAGAGAATAAGAAAAATCTAAAGCAGAAAAAGTGTATCGGGCACAAGACACTAACTAGGGAAAGGTTAGCAAGAGAGTGGTGTCATAAGGGTGAAGTTGAAGTAGAGTAAAAAGATACTAAAGGGTAGATGAAAATAGACTATATAACACTAATCCCAAAGTAGAATAAAGATGAAATAAAATGGCACCTTTAAAAAAAGTTTAAATAGTAGTAGAAATAAAATTGATTCCTTAATTTGTGTTACACAAGAGTCAATTTGTGTCAGCCCCTGGGTGTCAGTGTTTCTGGATTGACCTCCGGGTCTATTGGTCCTTTCTAGCCTGAACTAAAATCCTGCTACCTCTGTGGTATTCAATATTGATTTGTGGGAATGGACTGACCCAGAGCTGCCTCTCTAATGGTGAGCACCTGTTCTGATCCCCAGCCTCAGAAAAACAGCTCGCCCCTGCGATCTCCCAGGTTATCCCCCACCAGGGGATCCCATGTTCGTGGCTCAGCACTGAGAAACTGAGACTGGGAGAGGAAAAACGCAAGCACGCGAACTCAAGTCCCGCTCTTATGTCTGCGCAAAACCCCTTTCCCCTTGGGTTTGGCAGCCCACACCCTCCCAAAATTGTTAGGCTGGCCTTCTCCATCAGGTCCAAATGGGTTGCTTTCTAGCTATCCCCTCTGCCACCAGCTCCAAGGGCCCTCTTCCACGTTTACCAGCTCCAACAGCCACTGACTTTTCCTCCCCCCCCCCCCCCCCGCATGAATCTCCCTGCTTTGTCAGCTCCCCCAACCCCAGGGGAAATCTGACCTTTCCGTGGTGTAGTGCAGAGCTCCTCAGAATCCGTTTCTGCGCCAACTAGGAACCAATGTTCTGGGGGTCTCAGCCGCCTAGTGGGTATTGCAGCTGTAAAATTTTGATGGCACAGTCTGCTTCTGAGCCAGTGGCTCCATGAGAAACCCAGCCACACCGGGGCCACTCCATTAGGGGAGGCAAATATAGCAGCCCCCCTCCTTCTCCCAAAGCCCAGGTGTCCCCTAACTCACTAACAAACACTCCTCGTACGACCCTCAGCTGCTCCCTCCATCTGCCCTGGGACACAAATGATTACGAATCCTTCTGTTCCGCTGCCATCTTTTTTCTCCCGAGTAGAATATTCTTAAGTTGTGCAAGAGGTAACCTGTATTACAAAAACAAGACAATAGGTCCAAAATGGAGTTGCTTATGTTAAGCTGGGTGTCACCAAACTGAGACTTAATTATAGTTTCTTTTCCCCTGGAAATGCCATATACACCCAGGCATCAGGAACTGCCTTATCAGCACCAGTCAAGTTATCTTCAGGTTAGAACCTGCCATCCCTAAAGGAAAGGAATTTGGAATAATCGGCCCACTCATTTTGTACAGCATTAACTTCTGCCTGTCAAAGTCTTCCATTTCATGCAGCTCCCCTGAGCTCCTTTCTCACTGCTAGGTGGAATCTGCCCAGTTTTTGCTCAAATAAACTCTTAAAATGTTTACTATGCCTTGCATTACCTTTCAACATCTGCTCCCCTCTGTTTCTCCTTTTCTAGCCTCAGCATCCAACACAAACTTTGGTGGAGTGGACAGAATTCTTTCCTAGGATTTCCGACTCAGAACATGTAGGCCTCAGCCCCTTGTTTCTGCAGCAATTCGAAGGGGGCCATCTAAGAACTTGTCCCTACACGTGTAGGTCCAGAAGAGCAGCCCTGGCATCACTTGGAAACTTGTGGAAAATCCAGACACTCAGCTGCCCACCCAGATCTGCCAACTCAGCACCTTCGTTTCCCAAGGTACCCAGGGGGACATTCAAGTTTGAGAAGCCCCTTCAAGTGGTATGTGTAAGGAGAGCTCACTGGGGCGTTAGAGGGGTTCTTTCCTCGCCCAGGGCTAAATACCGAGCACGTGTCAAATAGCTCTATACTGAAATCAATATTTGGCTAAAATCAAGGTTGAGGCCATATGCCATCATTGTAGAATGTCTGGGATACTTGAGTAGGTTAGAAATGTTACCAAAATTAAAAAATATATTATTATTATTAATTATTTATATTTCAAGGTTCACATTTTTACAATTTGGCATTATAATTCAGAAACAGCAGTTTTTCAGCCATGCAGCTTCTACGTGGCTCCTGCAGGCCCTTTGCTACCTGTTTGTAGAGTAAATAGATATTTACTGATGCCACTGGGGGTACAAAACAGGAATCTTGAAAAACTTATGAACTACAAAAAATTAAATACCTAAGAAACAAAAATACATTTTTCTAAGGTTATTTGCTTTCATGCTATGAATGCTAATACAGAAATAGTTTTACAGAGATTAGGCTCATATCTTATCTATGCTTTGTTATTCTGCTTTATATTATTTAAATGTTCATAAACACTTTTGACTTAAAAGTACATAATATTCTCCCCAGGGTTATCAAACTCATTCTCTTAATATCTTTACTGTCGTCTTAACTACTCTTTTAACTTTACAAAATAATAAAGACATGGTTTCACTTAAAATGAAGAGCTTCCAAAGTACTCATCAATTATCTTACGACTTTTTTCTGGCAATGAAATCTGCAGTTGTATCTCAACTGATTGATATATTAAAGATGTGCCTATACAGGGTGGGGTTAAAGTAGGTTAATAGTTGTTCATATGGAAAATAACATAAGAATCTATATTTATAATTTCTAATACTATCAGGATTACATTGATGGCCAGTGGGACCACCAGAAGATAAGGAGCAATGATAGACTTCCAGTTCAATATTTAATAATCATTGCCATGCTAGCTAATTAACTGAATCTCTGAGGGAAAATGTTATACAGATTTCTGTGACAAATAAATAAAGTGAGATTCTGTGACTAAGCATTGATTTGACAGAGACTCGAGACAAGATCATCTATCTATACAAATTGACAAGTATCTAAAGCAACCTAATCAATTCAGTGCTGATAGAAAAGAATGTGGTAATGCCAGATGGCTCTCAACTGCAATGTCAATAGTATTGGCTGTCTAAAGACCAACAAGGAAAAGAATTGCATTTATTTTACTACAAATAGATATAGTTGCTTTGGGGGTTGAGAATGAATAGACAGGTTAAGATATTGTTGTAGGAGGCATTGCAAAAGTGAAATGGAAAGCAGAAAATAGTGCATATTAAATAACAGGAACAGAAGATGTCCCAGCCTAGTCCAGGATCAACTACAGTCATAGTTTCTTATATCAAGGAGAAGTAAACAAAAGGTATCAGTTTTATTCCAAGCGTGTTGTGTACTGTGTATTGGGATAGGATAATAAATTTATTTTATATTAATATATGAACTATATTTTATACTAGAGCCTGATGCATAAGCCTGGCCTGTGGGGATTGGGCGCAAACAGGCTCTCTGACATCCCCCAAGGTGTCCTGGATTTCAAGAGGATGCAGTCCAGTCCGAGGGACCCCACCAGTGCACATCAGGGAGGGGAGGGACCACAGGAGGGCTCCAGGGTGTGTCAAGCCTATCTTGCCCAGTCCTGATCAGGGCCTATCTGATATGCTTGACCTGCAGGAGGTTGGCTGGCCAGGAAGGGATGGTGGGAGGGCCCAAGGCGTGTCTGCCTGTCTCTGCCAGTCCAGATCAACCAGATCCCAGCAGCAAGCTAACCTACCAGTGGGAGCATCTTCCCCCTGGTGGTCAGTGAATGTCATAGGAACTGGTCAAACGGTAGAACATTTGGACGCTTAGCATATTAGGCTTTTATTATATAGGATTAATATATAACAGCATAGGGATGGTCATAATATAAATCTATTAGTTGGAGTTTACTCAAAGAAGTAAATTGTAGAAGTCAATATATATGCCAAAAAGTGATCCCCAGTGTGGGGTAAAATAAAACAAAAAGAAGTACCATCTTACCTGAGATATTATCAATAGCTTTCACAACTTATCTACAATAATTCTTTAAATATACATAAGGTGACCAAATTGATAATGATCCTTTTTATCACAGTCACATAAACTATATTCTGGTTTATACACAGTTGATTTTGAATGGATGCATTTTTGTTTGTTTAGAAAAATATGCTTCATGTATTTAATAAGGACACATTAAAATTTCCCTAATACATTACTATCATTGTCTAACTCTATGTAGTAGAGCATAGCATTTCTTTACTGTCTTTTTAATAAACATGTTTTTAATTGGGTCAGGGTCATAAATACAACCTCCAGTGCTTTCATTCAGGACAATTAAAAGGGGCCCATCGCTGGGCCAAGTGTTCTCGCAAGTCTTTGTATAGAAAAATCCCAGAGACCCCTATACTCTTAAGCAATGGGCTGTATCACTACATTGTAGGGTTACTATACAATTTATTGCCCAAACGGGGACACTTTTGAAGGTGAAAGGGAGCACTATTAATAATTTCCCCTGGACAGCAGGCATAAACCACCACTGTCTTGGGCAAACCAGGATGTATGGTCATCCTCTTCTGTGGAGATGGGACAGTGATGAATGGACAGGATCTTTCATGCCTAGAATGGAAGTTGGCTTGGGATCTTTCCTGAGCTAACATATTTTGTGTTGTCTATATGTAAGTTCTATTTCCTTATAGCTAGGTTGTTATAGAGCTTTATAGAGAAACAAATTCATTTTTCTTCCATTTTGAAAGAAATATGAGCCATCATCTATCTTCGATGCTGTTTGGAAGTCGAGGATAATGTGAAGATGGGCTGGGTTGCAGCCCTGATGGTTATCTTCACTCCAGGGGCTAATATTCTCTTGATATTCATGATGAGATGAGAGTCTTGGAAGAGCTATGGTGTGTCTGTTTTTCTCCAGATTTATTTAAACAAATTCTTAATATGATTTTAGTTACATATTTGTATGTTTCTAATTTAATGAATTATTAAAAGAGAAAATGATCTTTTAAAATATGTTAAGCTTATATTGTGACCAAATTAAACACATAAAGGAAATGTATGGTCTTTGTCAAGGGGTATGTCTCTTATCAATGATGATGCAATTCTTCTATGACTTACCTTACATTTTATCTCTTAGGTCTGTCAAATTCTGAGATATACTCTGAAATTATTCAGAGTGCAATTAAAATGCTGCACTCTGAATATTCAACACTTTAATTGCACTCTGAATAATTTTTGTTCTATACCTTTAATCTACCATATTGTTGAGCTGTGATATCAACATATTGTTGGTGTGTGTGTGTGTGTGTGTGTGTGTGGTATTTATTTAAGGCTGCTTGTGTCTTCTTTATGAATTGTGATTTTTAACATCACACAATGACATTCTTTTTCCTTTCAGGTGTTTTTAACTTTATAACCCACCTCATCATATACCCATTCTTGCTTTCTTTTATTTTCATTTTCCCAATATCTCTTTGACTATTTGTTATTTTCAATCACTTTTAAATTAGTGAATTTTATTTGTGTGCATCAGTCAAAATAAGAAAAACTATGTTTCAGTAACAAATTAATCCTGACATTTTTAGGAACATAAAAAAACAAACAATTAAGTCTGTTTTTAGCTCTAAATCCAATGAATTTTGTCCTTTGTCTTTTTACTTTCCAACTCAGTTGCCCTCTTGTGGTCCCAATAATCTAGGCTGTTTCCATCTGTGGGTCTGCTATCTCAGTTTGAGGTGTCAAGTTCACTGTGGCACAAAAGAAAGCTGGGTCCGTGCTTCCCTAGTAAATTGTTTGGCTCACAGACCATTGGCTAGAACCAATCATATGACTCACTGAACAGCAAGAGGCCTGGAAATGTAGTCTTCCATGAACCCAATTAAAAGATAATCTAATAATCTGAATATTTTTAATGTCTATGAAAATATGTTTTTTGCAAATAAAGAACATCAGTTCTTTTAAGAAGTTAGACTTCTCATCTTTTATGAAATTTCACTTCCCATCTTTTATGAAAGAAGTTCATTCTGTTCAGACAGTAAAATGAATGATATGCTTGACCTTATTAAGCGTTTTTGTTTTATTTTCCTTATTATTTCTTGTTGATCAAGTTGCCATTTTTCCTTCTTGTTTCTTTTGTTCCTTTCCATTCCAATAATTAAAAAAATATTTTGTTATTGATTTCAGAGAGGAAGGGAAAGGGGAGAGAGAGAGAGAGAAATATGTGAGAGAGAACTATTGATTAGCTGCCTTCTGCAAACCAGACATCGAACCATGACCTCCTGGTTCCTAGGTTGATTTTTGACCACTTAGCCATGCTGGCTGGAATATTTCATTAATTTTTACTCTGTCCTTTCTCACTCTCTCTCTTTCAATAACAATAGAGGCCTGGTGCATGAAATCCGTGCACTGCAGGGGAGGGTGTCCCTCAGTCCAACTTGCACCCTCTCCAATCTTGGATCCCTCGAGGGATGTCCAACTGCCTGTTTAGGCCTGATCCCCTAAACAGTCAGACATCCCTTTCACAATCCTGGACTGCTGGCTCCCAACTGCTCGCCTGCCTGCCCCTAACATTTTCTGCCTGCCAGCCTGATCACCACCTAACCACTCTCCTGCCAGCCTGATCAACACCTAACTGTTCCGTTTTTGACCCAATCATCCCCAACTGCCCTCCATTGACAGCCCAGTCACCCCCCAAATACCCTCTCCTGCATATTCCCTTTTTATTAGATAGGGTTTTTTAATTTAACATATTGGACAGTTATTCTGCTGTGATCTTGACAAACCAGTAAAAAATGTAAACCCAAACTAAAAGTGTCATGAAATAAACTTCTTAAACAGGAATTTTATGAGACCTTGGAAAGGTGATACCATGTGATTGTTCTTCCTTTTTTTGTTCTCGTTCTTTTTCTTGATGTTTCTTTTGTCCTTTCTTTCTTTTGTCCTTTTATTTCTTTTCTGTCCTCTCTTTCTCTTAACTTTTCTATTGGTAGAATCCTCAGTACTTGAATCTGTCTTGCTTCCTGAAGACGAAGAAGAGGGAAATACACCGTCATCTGAAGAAAAAGATGATCTATGTTGGGATTGGTGGTGTTACTGGTTTTGCTCTTTTCCCAGTTTGTTTGTCATTTCTGTTGGCCCTGGCATCTTCAGGACTTATCTGTAGGCACTTCGTATTCATGTCTACAAAACTTCCCTGCCTTGGTGAAAACTGTATGGGAAAAGGCCTTCCTGGGAGGGCTCAAGCCCTGCCCAAGGTGCTGAGGAACCAGGGTGGGGAGCACCCACCACTGCCCTTGTAGAGCCAACCTTCGGACCTCGGGGTACTCTCCAGTAAAGTAACTGCAATGTCCTCATTTGCCTTCAGAAACTAGTTGTAAGTTACTTGATGTAAAACCAAACCTCAGACATTTCCTTTGCAGTTTCTAAAGATTTTAAACAAAATCCATTTCCCTCTCTATCCTAGTCAGAAGTTTCTCTACCCAATGGGAGATGTTTGCTGGGCAGCATCGCCCAGATACCACCCAATGTCCAATCACTTGGCTGGGGGCAAGGGAAGTTCCAAGGCTGTAGGTGTATGTGTGTGGGATCGCTCCACTGGAGCACAGGCCCTTTGGGGCTGACACTCCAGGCTGCTGCTGGGAGGGGATTGCACTGAGGGGAACAGCTGCCTCCCAGGCCTACACCCCCACTGTGGCTAGGAGCTGATCACACCAGCAGTGTGCACAAACGTCTCCCAGGCCCATGGCCCGGGCCAAGGCTTTGAGTGGATCACACCAGGGGTGCACTGGCACCTTGCAGACTATGGCCGACGGCCTGGGCCACATGCTGCCGCACTCATTGGCAGCTCTCCCTGAGCCTGGGGGACTCCAGTGGGCCTGAGAGGACTGGGTGTCACCATCTTGTGTCTAAAGGCCCTGCCATTTTTGTCATGGAGTGATGGTTAATTTGCATATTACTCTTTTATTAAATAGGATATACAATATTCAGAAGCATGTATTTCTGCTAATAGTTTAAAACATGGTACAACTTGCTCCTCCATGAAGTTTCACTGGGTGTATTAGTTTGCTACACTTGCTGTCCCAGAGTATCACACACGGGGTGGCTTCAACCAGAGATGTATTGTGTCACAGTCTGGGGGTCAGTCCTGTGAAAGGAAGGTGTGGGCAGAGCAGGTTCCTTCCGAGGTAGTGAGGCAGCACCCCTTTGGTCCCCCAGGCTCAGCTTCTGGAGGTGGCTGGGACCCCTGGCGTTCCTTGCTTTGCTCTCTGTCTAGCTCTTCCCGTGCCTCTCCTCTGTTTACATGTCTTTGTCAACATTCCTATTTTATAAGGACATTGGTTATTTTGGATTAGAGGCTCACCCTATAAGTATTACCTCATCTTAATTAGTTATATCTGCAACAACACTATTTCTGAAAAAAAGTTACTGTGGAGGTTAGGACTTCAACATGTGAAATCGGGGAAAAAACACATTTCAACTTGTAACACTTGGCTGCCACATGTTTTATTTCCCTGTTTTCCCAACCACACAAATAAGCTCTATGAAAAACTTTTACTTCCTCTCTTCTCCGCCCGCCTGTAATTGCTGTCTTTGCCTGAGATAGATTAATGCTTCTTATTGCATATTCTTTATCATTCAGAGTGCTTAATTAGTATTTGTATTATGCATTTTCAGTCTACCATTATCCATTGAGATTTAATATTTGATGTAAAGTAGGTATAGACATATCATGTACAGAATATACATTTAATTATATTTGTCAAAGTCCTTTGCTCACCGCTCTTCCTTTATATTTCACTGTCCCTAAAACTGGTGTCTCTAACTGAGTTCATTTGGAAATTGGTTAGATTTTTTGCCTACATTTTCTTTATAAGGAGTTTGTAGGTATATATATACTCTGAATTCTTATATAACTTCAAACATTTTACTTTTATCCTCCAAATGAATGATACATTGATCAGTGTTATCTGTAGTGTTTTCTTCTGGAAATTTCTGTAGCTGCTAATCTTTTGTATTGTATCCTCCAAATGCCAGATAAGAAAGGATGGAACTGTTCAGGTACATTGTTTTCAATTTATGCATCTTGTGTTTCTTTATGGCAGCTTATAAGTTTTCTCTCTTTCCCCTCAGAGTTTCGGAATGTTGCTACTACATGCCTAGTGTTACCTATTCTCCTTCATACAGTCTATAAGTTAGTGAGCTGATCAGTCTGAAGACTCAGGACACTCTCCAACCCTGGGAAATATTCTTCAAAGGCTATTTTGAGGCTATTGTATTTCTGTTGGTTTTTTTTTCTCCCTCGGAATTTCTGTTGTTCTAAGGCAGTGGTCAGCAAACTCTTGAGCCGTGGTTTGCCACTTTGTTGACTAAATGAGTTTGCTGATCACTGGACTAGACTAAATGTCACCATGTAGTTGGAGGCTGTGAGGATGAGGCAATTGTGGCATATTGTGTGCAAAGAGGTAAAGGGTAGTATATGATAGTGGTCGGCAAACTGCGGCTCGTGAGCTGCATGTGGCTCGTGAGCACCACTGCTCTAAGGTATGGGCATGTTTTGTGTAGATCTAACTCAGCCTACAGACAGTGATGCTCTCATATAGGATGCCCGGGGCACTCACCTGGGTCACCAGGACTTGTGGGAGCCCAGAGTCAGTGTTGTGACTACAGCAGTTCTTACTATGTTTGCAAGACTCCCACAACTTTGAAAAAGAAAGATTATTATTCACAGATTCTGGGTTGGAGAGGACATGCAAAGGTCACATAGGAAGGTTTACAGAGAAAGATAGATGGATGGATGGATGGATGGATGGATGGATAGACAGATAGATACATACATAGAGAACATGTGAATTTCTGTCTTTATTGAGTTATGATGACACTATGAGCTATTTCATACCTTTAAATATTATTTGAAAATGTATTTTTCTTTGTATGCATTTAACGAAACATATTTAGACATTTTCCCTATTGTTTCCAAATTTTCTTTTGTTAAAATAACACTGCGATTGATGTCTTTACATTTTTTAACTTTCTTTTCAAATTTTCTTTGCATATAAGAAATCAACTTGAGCTTGCCTAAGGCCAAAGTGGGAGAGAGAGGTGTAGAAGAATTTATTGGAAGATTGTGGGGGCATCCAAGATTCATAAATTTAAAGTTAAGATAATGGCTGTCATTTTTTAACCTGTCAAATTGAAATTGCTTCTTTTCCTAAATTATAATATTTATTGTTGGCCAGGCTGTGATGAAAGAGAATCTCAGTCTCTGTTGGGGTGTGGGAGTCGGGGTGGAGGAGAGGTGCTCCTATTAACATATTTTCTGCAAAGAAAATTGGCAATTCTTTGAAGGGGATTAAACATATCCTTTGACTAAGTAATCTTATGCTACTACACTATTGTACAAATGTAAGCAAATGGACCCAAATATGTCTGCATGATAAATTACAGTGAATTTTTAGAGAGAGTTGTCTATTTAGCACTCTCCATTCATGTGGAACTGCCCATCATGTTTGTAGGGGTGTTTGCAGCCTCCTGAAAAATGCCTGCATCACCTTGCCTCTCTGAAGTAGCTTAGCTGCCCAGGTGAGTGTCTGAGAGAGACTGGGTCAGAGATTTCCTACGGATATGCGATATTGAAATGAGCGACACGATGATGGCACTGTTTGTCAGCAATATTCTAAGTGGAACGATGCATGGGATCCTTCCTCCAAGATCAACCTGGGTTCTGCGGTCCCCAAAGCTTAGTTGAAGTTCAACATTATTTCATTAGCTGTTTATATTCTTTTTTTTATTTTGCACAATGTGTGTTTATGTCCTTAGATCATGTGAAATTATACATTGCCTTTTAAAATGTATTTAAGTTGTAAGAACAGAAGCAAACAAAAATTGGAGGTTTCAGTTTATATCTCCAAGTCATCCATCACAGGGTACTTTAAAAACATTCCGAATATGTTGGATATGATAATAGAAACCTGTTATTCTGATTCTTTCATTTCCTTAGTAGATATTTACAGTCCTGTTAGAGTCATCAATGGATACAAGGCTAAAAGTGCTGTCTTTGTAAATTCCTTTTGTTTCATTAGGAAATGCTGGTTTACTATGAATAAATGAAGGAAAGAAGAAAGCAATATATTGTGAGTGACAAAAATACTATATGATTGAGGGTAAATAGATTTGTAATGTATGATATACTTCCTTCCTGCAAAGAAAATATTAATGCATTGCCAAATTTCTTTTCCTTTTTTATTTGATAGAATCCCATTTTTTTCTCTGTGTGAAAATTTTCACTTAAATTTCAGCACTCAAAGAAAAATATAAAAAATATATATCGATATATTGAGATTAATGTATATATTTTTTGTTTTATTTTTATTTTTATTTATTTTTTAAAATTTTTTCCCTTTATTGTTCAGTTTATTAATTACATTGTTTCCTCTTTTTTTATCCCCCTATAACTCCCCTCCACCCTGTACCTATCCCACCCTCCACCCGCACCTCCCTCTCCCCAATGTCCTCTTCCATTGTTGCAAGATTTTTGTCCATTCTCTTGCTATACTTCCCACAACCTTTTTCTCCCCAAGAATTGTCAGTCCATTCCCTCTCTATGTCCATGTTTCTGTTATCTTCACCAGTTTATCTTGTTCATCAGCCTATCAATTCACTTGATTTTTATGTTCATTTGTTGATAGATGTGTATTTGTTGTTCATAATTTATGTTTTTACCTTTTTCTTCTTCCTTTTCTTAAAGAATATCTTTCAGCATTTCATATAATACTGGTTTGGTGGTGATGAACTCCTTTAGCTTTTTCTTATCTGCGAAGCACTTTATCTGATCCTCAATTCTGAATGATAGCTTTGCTGGATAGAGTAATCTTGGTTGTAGATTCTTGCTATTCATTATTTTGAATATTTCTTGCCACTCGCATCTGGCCTGCATCGTTTCTGTTGAGAAATCCGCTGACAATCGTATGGGTGCTCCCCTGTAGGTAACCAACTGTTTTTCTCTTGCTGCTTTTAATATTCTCTCTTTATCTTTTGCTCTTGGCATTTTAATTATGATGTGTCTTGGTGTGGTCCTCTTTAGATTCCTATATTTTGGAGTTCTGTGTACTTCTTGGGCTTTTAAGTCAGTTTCTTTCGCCAGGTGGGGGAAGTTTACAGTCACTATTTCTTCAAGTAGGTTTTCATTAACTTGCTCTCTCTCTTTTTCTGGATGTTGGCATGCTTGAGGTTGTCCCAGAGGCCCCTTACACTATCTTCAATTATCTGAATTCTTTTTGTTTCTTGCTTTTCCAGCTGAGTGGATTTTGCTTCTTTGTATTTCAAATCTTTGACTTGGTTCTTGTGGCCCTCTGGACTGCTTTTAGGACTTTGTGTAATATTTTTTATTTCAGTCTGTGTATGCTTGATTTCTAGTTGGTCCTTTTTTTATCCGTGAGGGTCTGGTTCATATCCTCAGAGGTCTTGTTCATTTCCTTGAGAGTCTCATTCATTTCCTTGAGGTTCTCATTCATTTCCTTGTAATTCTCATTCATTTCCTGGTTGGTCTTGTTTATTTCCTGGTCATTCTCATTAAGTTGATCAGCCTTTTGTAGGAGCCTCTTGAAAAGCCTTATAACCGTGGTTTTGAACTCTATGTCTTGTCGTCTTTTCTCCTCCATTTCTTTCACACCTGATTTCTTTCCATATCTCTGCATGGTGGCTGCTTTATGTGATAGATATCCTCAAAGGGACAGTGGCTCAGCCTCCCCAGTTACCTGAGGTGGGTACTGTTACTGCAATCCTTTATGGGTTGTATTCATTATTTTTGAATTTAAACCCAGCTTGTTGTTGTTAGCCCTAGGAGGGTTTGACCTCCAGGCCAATTGGCTGTGAAGGGAGACTGTGTTCAGGTTGGATGGGCGGAGTCTCTGAGCTGCGCAGGCAGCCTCAGTGTCAGCTGTGTCCTATGCAGTGCTCGCGGGTGCATAGGTCTCTATTGGATGGGATGGCTGCAGACACCTCCAAGAGAAAGCCGCTAGTCTCTTCCCCTTGCCAGACAACTCTGCCTTTCCCCAAATGTGTCTGCACACCAAAAGTTTAGCCCAAGGTTTTAAAATAGATGGTTTCCGGAACCAGGAGACAAGTTTCCAGGGGGCAAGTCGCGGGTTTGCGCGACCCTTGCGCGGAAACTTCTTTTCGCCGCCTCTGGGTTTCTCGCAGACTAGGAGCCTCTGCAGCGCCCGGCTTCCAGGGTGCATCCCCTGGACCTTGGACCTCGCCTGGTGCTGGGGAATCCATGTAGTGGGACGTCTCCACCCTCCCCGTTTGGCGAAATCTGGCGGGGTTGCTGCTCCAGCCCCAGCCCATGCGCACGACCAGGACAGCTCCTAACCTGTTTCTGTCTGAAAGGCTGCGCTCCCGCTGCTCCTGAGTCTCAGCATCTCACCTTTACTCTTATTAGTGGAGTTTTCATTCAGCCAGCTTTCTGGCGATTCTGGGTGCTGTCTGTTCTGCTGTTATGTTGTAGTTCTTAAATTGTTGCGCGGGCAGAACAATAGGTGTTTACCTATGCTGCCATCTTGGTGTTCCTCCGAGATTAATGTATATTTAAGCATAGTTTGCAATAAACATTCTTAATTAATTCATCATATACTTAAATGCCCAGTACACTGATGGAAACCATGCAGAAGATACACTATGTGAGGCATTGTTTTAAATGATCCAGGATGTGTTTTATTTATTTGTTAAAGATTTTCTTTTTCCTTAAAACTTTAATCAGGCAGATAATCTATATTTTTTGTTGAAAAAAAAAATCCAAATTTCTTTTGTCTGTGCTCTGTATAGTCTACAATGAACTCTTGGTCACGATCTAAATGTCCTGATGTCATGCTAATTACATTCTAAAAATAGTTTTCACAATTGAGAACTTTAATTCTAAAGATCTAACAACATCCTTTAGGGTAGTTTATTATTTTTTTCAAGTATTGTGGAAAGTGATTCCTTTATTTTCCTGAATTAGTCTAGTTTCATTCTTATTGACTTTTTGTCAGCAAGATTCTCCCTGGTCTTTTAACTTGTGCTGCACAGAGACATCACCTTCAGTCACCCTTGCTCTCCCACTCTAGCACAGGAGTTCAACAAATGCAAAATCTAAGATTTGACAGGCAGCTGATAGATAATTATTTGCAGTTATGGAAGTTACTTAATTACAAATCTATTTCTAGGCAGTCACGGTGTTGAATAATGAGAATTTGACATCAAATGAACTAGGCTGAAGAATCAACCTGCCACATACTAGCACTCATTTCTCCTCTCTGAACCTCAGTATCTTCCTCTGTCAAATAGACATTTCACAGAGCTTATTTAAATATAATAGTATTTTTATATTAAAGCGCTATGTACTTTAATCTTTCAAAAAATGTCTTGTTACCATCACAGTAGTATTACCGACATGTACACATTCATGTTTCTCACAATGTATATTTCAAAAGAAAGACATAAGGGATATAGATACTGGAAGATATGTGGTCCATAAAGTTACAGTTTGTGCCATTAAAAAGTGATCCACTACAGAAAACAGTATGGAGGAAATGATCTTATGCAATATTTTACCAACTTAAATACAGAGTCAACAAACATTTATTTAATACTTATCTTTGTGTGTAATTTACCAACTTAAATACAGAGTCAACAAACATTTATTTAATACTTATCTTTGTGTGTAAAATATTCTGTACTGAGTGATGTGCAGAATATAAGATTTTCTGACACAGGTGGTTCTCATCTACTGGATATGAACAGTTCCATTAATGACTCCTCACCTATTGATTATTTGAATCATTAATTCAACAGTAACATTTTCTCATCCAGAATTTATCTGACATGTACTTGACTCAGTGTTCAAGTTCAGTCAAATGACCAATACTTTTAATATATCTAAAATATGCCTTTTACTACACTTCAGCAATTGTAAAACAATAGTTATAGAAATGTAAGTATTAATATAAAATGCAATAGATGGCTTTCTGATAATTTCCAGTAGAGTTGTTCTTTGAGGCACTTAGTCAACTCATAACAATTGTTTCTGATCTCTCATCTATTTTTATAATTTTAAGGAATTTGTTTGAACTTTAACACCCACAATTTTTTAGGATTGCACTATATGTACTATGATGAGACACAGTGATGAGAAAGCCATAATCCATGCCCTCTAGTCCATGCCCTTAAAACATGTACACACATATATACACTGTAACACAGTGGTACAAGTGCCCTTTTGAGGCAATTCACAAGAACTTGAAAAGTCTGAGCTTGGTGTCAGAAATGCTGAAATGGCTATAGAGCAGTAGGTAAGAGAAGAGGTTGAACCGAGTTTAAATCTAAGTCCTACCAGTTACCATCTTGCATGTTGTATTGACTCTCCCAATTTGCCAGGTTCTTCATTGATAAAATTTATATTTGTACCTCCTTCATAGGGTAATTGGAAGGATTAAATGACTCATGGAAAAGAGCCTAGTACAGTTTCTAAAATACACTATCAGTTCAAAAAGGATGTGAGCTTCATAAAACTGACCTTCTACTATGTTTTATCATTGTGACTTTTTAAAAAAGTTCCTAAATTTCCTTTTTGAGTCCTGTTTTCTTGTAAAACAGGAGTAAGAATATCTCATTGGTTGAGTGTGAGTCATACATTAAAAATGTAATGAATGTGCTTAATAAAAACAAAAATGGTAGCTGCTATTATAAATAAAGGGCCATAAACTACATATAATTTAAGGAGTGGATCTGGCTTTCTTCTTTCCACATTTTTAAATCTCTTTCCCTTACTCACAGCTTGTAGAATATTGTAACAGGAGTGGAGAGGAGGGGAAGCCACACTACCTGAAGTTGAGAACTGGTTCTATTCTTCACAATGTATTTACAGCATAGATTGACAGACCAATGCTTGGCAAAAGATAAATATAGCACATTCCCTTGCCTTTAAGAAACTCACAGTAATGGTTCAAGCTAGTTACATTCTTCTGTGTTGTCCAGAGGAAGCAAATGTAGTCAGGAGGTCATATTTGACTTGAGTCAAGGAAGATGGGTTGGGACAATGTGGACAAAGGTACAGAGACAAAATTCCAAAGGCAGTGTGTTTTGAGAGAACACTAAAGCATTCCATTTAGTTCCCTTAAGGTCTGAGGGACAGGTTGGGTTGGTCAGCGAGAGGCATGTGAGGGAGGATGTAAATGCATTTAAGGTGTGAATCTTGATTCCATAGGCATATGAAGCCAGTAATAAACTTGCTGCTGGTGCTGCTGAGCAAAGCGGGAGCTAGAAGGACTCTTAGAGAAAAGTCACCTTCTCAGCTTATTGATCCTGCAGACAAACTGACCCAGCTCTTTTGAATTATATTCCATCAGTAGTCAACAGAATAACTCTGAACTTCAGAAGCTGTAGGAGAAGTCGTCCCACCACACTAAGCCCCTTAATCATCCTTAGTAATTGTGAGGCATAGAAATACCCGAAAAAAGGCCCTAAACCATAAATGTTGACCATGAAGTTAGGGAGAAGTGATTTGGGGTTAAACTCATACTCTGTGCTTCAGCAATTCAGTAATGGCCAAGGATTGGAAGAGAAATGCCTGGACATTTATGAACCCCCAGGCCATGAAGACATGTAGTGATTCTACTTTGCTGTCTAATTAAAAATAATGCTCCCATGAGAGATTATTTCTTAACACATAACTTTCCAAATGTTTACACGAATTTACAATGTTTAGCAATGTTAGGTGTTCAGTTGGCAAATACATGCACTTTATCATAATGTTGTGATGCCAGTCCCCAAATTCTAGCAAAATATATCCTCATTAGCTGCCATTATCTTCATCAAACATCTAACTTCCCAGCAGGGCTCCAGCTCCCTAGGCAAGCCCATCATCAGCCCCTCACTTCAAGCAAGTGCATAAGCACCAGCTGTCAACGGTGCTTTCAATCCAGCTGTCAAGCCAGGTGTGGTAGGCGCAGCGCGGCTCTGATGTTAATGATGGATTAATTAAGGCGCTGTGTGTGTGGGTGCAATGGAATCTGCGTGTGCTGGGCTGGGGCTGCAGGCTTCTTTAGTATATTCCTCAGGGACTTCCTCTCTACTTGCCAACAGGTCTCCCCACTCCACTTCAAAAGCAAACAATCAGCTTATCTGAATTAAAAACAAAGAACCCCCTGACTACTACAGCTAAGCTGTGATCTTGAAAGAGGAAGCGGAGGGCTTGCTTGACAGATCATGAAAGGAGGTGGAGGTGCTCTTTCTCCCCTGACTTTTGGCGAGTAGACTAATCTGTAGGTACATTGCTTATGCATCATGAACCAGTGACCTGGCAGGGGTGGGGAACGTCTGGCCCAAGGGACATATAAGGCCTGTGAAGTCATTTGGTCTGGTCTTGCCAAGGCATTGGGGCTGAGTTAATTAAATGTTTGACCAAATATAGCAGGCTAATTTTTAAGTTGATAATTTTGTATGGCCTTCGAATGATGTTGTAAGTATCCAAATAACCCCTGGCAGTAAAAAAGGTTCCCCACCCCTGTTAGGGTATTTATAGCTCTTAAAAGAATAGGATTTTGCTATATTTAAATGTTTCCAATAACTTTTCTTCCTTTTTGTTTTCGGTATTTTTGCAGGATGACCTTGTTGACAACCTTGTTTTGGCCACTGGAATTGTTTCCCCCTCCACATAGGTTGCCTCTTTATTGTCAGGTAAGCCCTTCTTTCAAGGCAACCAGTGTATCTTTTGGCTACAGAATTTTAAGGCACAGATTCCATTTGCCCGGAGTCCATCCACCTGTTAACTTGTTGCTCAGGACGCGGGGAACTATTATTACCCAACAACTTGAATGCTTTGATCCCAGAGTATACGCCATTGTATCTTGGATGAGAAATGCAGGCTCCCATTTTTTTAGACATAATAACAGCAGTGTTAACAACAATAATATTTATAATTAACTGAGCACTTATTCTGTGCTGGATTATGGATACTATATTCATAATCTTTTCACTAATCCATTTCATTGAAAAAGTTAAAGTTTAGAGAGAGCAGGTAACTTTCCCAGCATTATATTGCTCATAACCAATAAAGGAATGCACTTGACTGAGGTGGAGAGTGAAGAATCAGGAGGGATTGATGGAGGGGAACAGAGGAACCCAGAAGGAAGCACAGCTAGGATGGGGACAACCAGGTGCTTATGGTAAAATGCCTATTAGGAACTACCCCTGCAGGACTGTTATCTTGAATAGAAGGTGGTATGGAGGAGGACTGAGAAAAGCCGTGAGAAGGAGTGTGAACTTGACCTTATTCTCCTCCCAAAGAAGAACTGGAGGAAAGGCAAATCATTTTATTTTGTAAAAAATAATGGCAATCAGAAGGATGCATTGAGGTAAATGATTGGTAAAAGAATAGCCTAAGAGTTAGACCACAGCCTTGCTGGTGTGTCTCAGTTGAGCACCTCCCTCTGCATCAAAAGGTCAGCTGGTTCAATTCCCAGGCAGAGCACATGCCCGGGTTGTGGGCTCAATCTTGTAGTAGGGGGCGTGCAGGAGGCAGCTGGTGGATGTTTCTCTCTCAAACATGGATATTTCTCACTTTCTTAAAAAAAGTCAAAAAATAATTTAAAAAAGAGTTGTACCATGGAGGTATATACCTCACCCCATGTAGACAGCAAAGCACAAGGAGAAGCACTGTATCCTCACTGACCTGCACCCTGCTCTGGGCAGCTGCTCACCAGGAGGATGTCAGAGGATGCAGCATGTGAGTACCTGCCTCTCCCTAATAATAATAGACAACAGCTGAGTGCCTGGTAAGCACATTTTAAGTTTCTTATAAGTACTAACTCATTGAATCCTCACATTAAGCCTATGAGGTACACACACTGAAGTGGAGAAGCCAGTGACAAATTCACAGATTTGCTATCTTGACAGCAGAATATGGTGGTGTTTTAGGTAACTATTTTATTTTATTTTTTTATTTGTTAGTGGCTCTAGTTTTCCACCCAGAACATTTACAATGCAAGTTGAGATTTTTATATCCCTCATTGTTCAATAACAAGTTGTCATTTTTGTCTGAGAATTCTCTGAGGAAAATTCTGGAGGCTGTGTTTTTTATTTTTTTTGGAGAAGTTTAACATTTGAGGAATGCCAATTAGATCATATTATAGCCTGATACCAGGGAACTATTTTATACACTACCTTACAAGTTCTCACCAGAAAAATAAATCCTGAATGGCTTGAATGTGCACTATTGTCAAGTGGATTTAAAACAGAGGGAAGGGACCCTAAGCAAAGGGTAATGAGAGCAATAATAATGATAGATCACAATGCACTGGGTTAGGATCGGGTGCACAGTTGGCTGCCTTTATTTAAAGTGTCTTGGTACTGTTAAAGCTGAAAAAGGCATTAATAAATGAGTATGTAGTCTTGTAATCTGAAATCTTTTTGCAGATATCTTGGTCCTTGCTCAATGTAATTCCATGTTGCTATTATTATTTAATTAAAGATTTAAAATATCACATCGATTAGCCTACATTATATCTTCAGTATCACAAATATTTCAAGAACTGTCATTGTTGTTTGTTTATTGTTACACAACCCAGGACCACTCACTTGCCAAAGTGAACAAATTCTTAGTTTTCAAGGTGAAGAGAAGAATCTGAACAGAATTCAGGTTCAGCCAATAATATTATTTTTTTGCAACATTAGTGCCACTAGAATTCCCAGTTAGCGTCATAAGCATTTAAACTTCCAATACCATGTTAACCAGCTTCTACATAGCTTAAAATAGCCATAAAAGACACATAAAAAGAAATTTAAAACAAAAGTATGTTCATATTTTAAAAAGATTGACTATAAAATAATATTGGTGTGTATATGCAAATTGTCTTAGCTATGACTTCATAATTTGTAATGGTATTCAGCTTGACAATGTTTACACTTGATAACGACTTCTCTTATGAGTGATAATTGATCTACTTAATTATCATATTAAATCCTTGATCATATGCCATTAGGTTGTCTGTAATAAGTGATCTGAGTGATTTTTAGTGTAATGAACTAATTAGACTAATTAAAATCAATATGTGTGCCGATATTGTATTTTGAATCCAAATGCTCCTTCTTACTGTGCTGGCTTAAAATCAGCAACTCAGTAGAAGGGATCTAATGCTGATTTATGAGCACTTGAGGACCATGAGGCAGAATAAATTGCTTGTGGTAGTAGGGACAGCATTAGTGAAGGATAAGATACTAAGTGCATTTGTAAGGTCAGCAGTAAGGGTGTACTTACACATGTAGTTATAATGCACCTTAAACCTCCTCTTAATATATCAGAACATCCCAGCAAAATTATTTGGTTTAAATGCCAGTGCGACTACTCTGAACTTGTTCATAAATAACACCATGAAATTACAACCATTCCAATGAAAATATGCATGTTTAGTTTAATATATGTATGTTTTTCAACAATTGATTTATTTTCTGTTAGAGAGAAAAAATACATTTTAAAGTAGAGGTTAGATAAAAATCAATGCAGAACTCTTCGACTTTTAAATCATTCATTATTCATTCAGAAATCTATAGAAATTAGAATGATAATTGTAGAGAACCTGCTGATAAATTCTTCAAAACGAAGCTCCTATCTGAAGTTCTGGCGAAAGCCTTCCCTTACTCTATAGGCTATAACATATCCTTTCCCTCAGTGCTCACCCATATATTTCTTCTTTTTTCATTATTTACCTAAATTTTAATTGTGTGGTTGATTGATTAATGGTGATTGACCTGTTTCTACCCTCTAACACAGTGCGAGGTACAGTGAAAGCACTATCTGTCTCTTTAATTTTATTTTAAATGCATGCTATTTCTAAAGTATAACATTTAAGATTGTTTTCATGTAGCTAAATATTATGATAGGTGAAACTTTGACTTTGGGAATAATATTTAGTGATTTGACTTTGAGGCAGTATAAAAGACATTGAGTTAGGAGGCATTTTCTCCAGCTCCTTCAGAACCTAGCTTTTATTTTGTTTCTTCATGTCCCCCATGGTTTCTACTCATCATACATTCATATATTCCAAAATAAACACATATTCATGGAGAATTTCTGTGAGGTACTATCATTGGTTCTTTGATAAAGTCTATAGGGTTCTGGTCCAAAGCTCTTCTCATCTGGGAAGAAAGATAAGACATGGACATAAAAAGCTCTAATCTAAAATGATATGAGATAAATCTTAGAGAATCTCAAATAACAATTAAAATTTAAAGAAGGATCAATGACTTCTTGAAGGGCAATTTGCAAAGGCTTTGTAAAGGAGGTGGCATTCAACTGAATTTTGGTGGCTGGAAGGAGATCTTTGTCTCTCTGGGATGGGAAGTGAGCATGCTCAAGAGAATGAGAAGCATAATAAATCTTCTATTTTAAAATAAAGTGAATTACGGTATCTATACTAACTGGATGGATGGGGGAAGCAGTCTAAATATAGATTATACCCTTTCTATTGCTTTCAAACATTTGAAATAATTGTGAATTTTATAAAGTGATAACTAATAAAGATTATAGGTAAATTTTAAAAATAAAATATATGTGTAAGTAATATTAAAGGTTGTTGAGAATTTCTAACATATAATGAGAATATTATGGAACACTTATTTCAAGCCATTGATTCTAATAATATTTTATCGCATAGAAAACATGGACTGGATTTCCTTGGTGATGGAGGGGAGGGATACAAGGTATTAATAAACACATTAAAAGAATCTTATAGAAAACTAGAGGCCTGGTGCACAAAATCATTCATGGGCCTGGTCAGTCAGGGGGAGGGGTAGCAGGAGGTTGGCGGGCCAGCCCCACCTCCTGGTCCAACTCTCAGTTGAACCCTAGGTTGAACTTTGAGTCAAGGGGACAATTTGCATATTAGCCTTTCATTACATAAGATGCTCTTAAATCTTAGGTTAAACCCTAATATATAGCAAGGAACTCTCACTGGAACTAGGATTATACATTCTCTTGTCCTTGTTCTCATTTCCTGAAACAGAGTTTAAAGGCTACTTACTCCTGTTCAACACAGAATGAAAACACTTATGCAGGCCATACTATTAATATTATGAGATGAGGAATTAGATCAGAGCACTGGCAATTCTAGGTGAGCACTCACAAAGGTATTATTAATTATTATTATTATCCTCACATAGAGCTTCAGGAGAAGACTTTGAATATGCAATTGTGACATTGTTGGGCTTTGTGATTTTAGGCAAATATCTTCAAGTGTGAGCTAAGCAATAGCTAATCTGTCCCACCTCTCCATTATATTGCTCTATTTTCACACTAGCCATAATACTTAAATCCTCATGAAAATGTTCACATAGAAAACATTTTTAATAGAGTAACCTTTAGTGGAATTAAACAATGTGACAAAAAGAAATTATGTTTTCATGAAACAAAGTCTAAATTAAATTTTTAGGTATTCTGGGGGAATTATGTTTTGGGTAGGAAAGCTATGCCAAGAGTCTTCTTAGAGTCAGAACTAATGCCTTACTGCAGTCTTGCATAGCAAAGTGAAGACCAACTCAAGATCACAACCAAAGGTCAATGTCCTTTCTAATTTAATACCATCTACAACAGATACCCCACTTCTGGCTAGCAACAGGACAAGGAAAGGAGGCAAAAGTCCACTGGTGTGGTATTACTCCAAAATACTATAAAATTAAGAGGTACTATTAATTCCTAGAACTAATGAATTTCACTTGTGTATTTAAACCTTGGACAAAAGATAAATTTTATACTGGTAGGATATGAAAGATGAAAGTTAAAAATTACAATGTTTGCCAAAGAGTGTAGATAATTAAAATAAACTTTTGATTGTAAAAGAGAGTTGAATAATGGAAAAGCAACCAAACTAGGAGTTCCAGTAAAAAGATGTGTTATCTTATTTCTGATTGAGGTTGAATGATTTTATTTGAATTAGCTAGGTGGTAATAAGTTTAAATGTGTCCAAAATTCAGTTGAATGCCACCTCCTTTACAAAGCTTTTGCAAATTGCCCTTCTAGAAGTCATTGGTCCTTCTTTAAATTTTAATTGTTATTTGAGATTCTCTAAGATTTATCTCATATCATTTTAGATTAGAGCTTTTTATGTCCATGTCTTATCTTTCTTCCCAGATGAGAAGAGCTTTGGACCAGAACCCTATAGACTTTATCAAAGAACCAATGATAGTACCTCACAGAAATTCTCCATGAATATGTGTTTATTTTGGAATATATGAATGTATGATGAGTAGAAACCATGGGGGACATGAAGAAACAAAACAAAATTCACTCTAATATCTAATGTATTTATATCCAAAGCAACCTTTTGTGAATTATTTTAAATTGATGGCATGAAACAGAGAATTACCACATTACAGTTATACATTTTTTCTAGGAAATCATATATATATATATATATATATATATATATATATATATATAATGATTAACTTTATTAAGCATTCTAATACAGAGAGTAAAATTATACAATTTTCTATGGACCTACTCTAACTTTGAATTAGCAAGTGCTATTTTCACTTTGTGTTCAACAAAATAATCAAAAGGATTTTAGTCATGCCTATAATCTAAATTTAGTATACATCTCATTTTTCAGAATTGGAACTTCTGCAGATGTGCGGAACATGTTAATATTATATGTAGTGCATCCTAAATATGTCATTAGCTACTTAACATGTAGTTGAAATAGAGACATTTTCCAATTGAACACCTATATTGAATTTAGTAGGATCCTAATTTTTACATGTTATTTTCAAAGAGAGGAGTTCAAACCACAAACATTTCATTGTTATGTTTAATGTATTGTATGTGCATTTTAAGAGCAGATATATATTTTATAAGTTTTTGTATTTATTTAAATTTATAAATATCTTTCTTTTCCTCTTTTGCATGCTGTGATATTTTTTGAATTTTTGAAACACTGATTTTCAAATATATTGACAGTCATGTCACTCTCAGGAGCTTTTCTTTTTTTCTTAAAGAGTGTTATTGATTTCAGAGAGGAAGGGAGAGGGAGAGATAGACATATCAATGATGAGAATCACTGATCAGCTACCTCCTGCATGCCCCCTACTGAGGATTGAGCCACAACCTGGGCATGTGCCCTTGATTGCAATGAAACCTGGGACCCTTCAGTCCACAGGCAGACCCTCTATCCACTGAGCAAAACTGATAGGGCTCAGAAACTTTTCTTGATGGCCCCTGTGTAGGACCTGACCACTATCTTCTTGAGTCATGTGATACTGTATCCCATCTCTGTTCTAATAATTACGAATGATTTTCACAAATGTGTACATCATTGCCTCTCCACATTACATTGTAGTTTGCTAGTTTTTTGCTATTCCTCACTTGAGGATATTTTTCCATTGATTTTTAGAGAGAGGGTGGAAGGGTAGAGAAGAGACAGAAACATCCATCTGAGAGAGACGCATTATTGGTTGCCTCCTGCATGAGCCCTGATCAGAGTAAGTGACTGAGCCTGCAACTTAGGTACATGCCTTTGATGGGAATTGAACCTGGAACCCTTCAGTCTGAGGGTCAACAGTCTATTCACTGAGCCACACCAGTTAGGCAGATTATAGGGTTTTTTGGAAAGACATGGCTATATATTGTTTTCCTCACTACTACTGGTATCTAGATTTGGGCCTGGGATTCACTAGTTTCTCAAAAAATGTTTTTTGGGAAAAATAATAAAATAAGAACTAATATTTAAAAGATTTTCTTTATTTTGCTGTTAGAAAAACAATACCAGCTAAGGAAGAATTTCAGTTTTCCAGAAATCTGCCTCTGAGAAATACTGAATTATTCGTGTGTTAGTGACAGTCTTTTCATTTATTGACTCTAATGTGTCTGTAACCTGCCACCTGCTTCTTTTTATATACACATCACTAAATATGTATAATAGAGGTTTCCAAGAACTATGGAAGACTCAAAGAAGCCTCTAGCTGAGAGAGTATTTCATAACAGTAAAATGCTTTAGAAACCTAGTACTCAGTAGAAGCAATTAGTAGAAGTTACAGCAATGATAGTGTCACTGTCATTATTAATGGTATTGGCTTATTCTGGTGAGACATTCAATGCTCAGATCAGCCAGGCTTCCTATCACCAGGGGCAAGATATTATTTATTCTCAATTTCATCCCTGGAATGCCTACTCATCCCCTTGCTTATAGGTATCTCAGTAGTATTAAACAAGCTTGTATCAAATCCATTCATGGAGTCCTTTAGTTTTGATTTCACAAGGTATTGGTCACCTCTGTCACTATTGTATCTGAGACAGCAGAAGTAATTGGAATCCACTTGTCCTTCTTCTGATAATAACAGCCTAATCATTTGTTTTAGTGTTGTTGAAATCCGTAGGTTGCCCTGCACAAACTTGGCTTGGGAATATCAACCAAGTAGGATAATTGAATTCTAAATTCTTAGAAGTAGGAATAATTTGAGCTGATCCATCTTTGTGCTTTAGATTTGTTCCATTGTCTCTGTCATCCAGTTCCCTAAGCTGTCTCTGTATTTTCCAAGACAGTGCTTCAGCGTAAAGAAAATATTTATCATGTACTGTGAACTACCCCATAGGTCTCTGATAAATCTTCTTCCGGTATAAGTTAATTTTGGTTATGCATGACAGAAAGAAAACCCTAACTAGTACTTGGTCCATATATCTATTATTATTATTATTATTATTTTAAAATTTATCTTTATTGCTGAAAATATTACAGATGTCCCTCTTTTCCCCCATTGACAGTATTATGATTATTATACCTAATTACAGAGAGTGGCAGGCATGAATGTGATTTTAACTCCTTTTGAATACTCAAAGCTTTTATATTTTTTCCTCCTGTATATATTCATACTTATGTAATGCTGAATGAATAATTTATCAACAAACTGTGTCTGATTGAAGTATAAATAGCAGAAACATGAATTTTAAATTTTGTGGCGTATTTCCTGTGGTACTTAAGTTCTAATGGGCACCTGCGTTCATGCTGTTAAAGGGAATGATTCAAATAGTATAATTGAAAGGGAGTTACTTTCCCACTTCCACACTTTCCATGTTTAATAACAAGCAGACACAAAATTGTTGTTTTCCAAAGTAAAAGAATCAGTATTAGGGGTTTATGATCCAGCCCTCCTGTGTATAGAGATAATTTAAATTTCCAACTAATTCCTAAAAAGGTCACTAAACTCTTTTAGCCACAGATTACCACAAATTAGCAGAATTCCGAGACTGCTTTCTAACCAAAACAGTATCTAGTTGTGATTTTCTCATCTAATTAGATTTTATTTTAGTATGGTATTTCCTATGGATAATGTCGTCATCTCTCTTTAGTCACTGCCTAGGTGTGTATGAGGATGTAGGAAAACACAAACTGTAATCTCATAAATTACATTTTTACACACAAAACAGCAGAAGACACCAGGAAAAAAGTAATGCTTTTATCCCTGGGTGTGGGTTCTAAAAAAAGGTGAACATCTGCCTGAATATTAGATAGACAATGTTTCATGCCCTTTTCATTAACCTGATTTGAGAATGTTAGCATTTTTGTTTTCCTCTTTGAACATACACGTTAAAAGATGTCACTCAACTCAGGGAGAACTTGGTGAAAAGTGCAGGGGTTCTGTTTGCTGCCCTGTGCTGGTTTCATGCTCGTACTGAATGATAGCCATATTGTGTTTATTTATGTTATGATTATTAGCATCATTATTTTCAATTCGCGTCTCGCAGCTTGCAGGCTTGCTCTTGATTGGGACAGGATGACAACAGGTAATGGAGACAATGGCAGTAAAACAGTCATCATCACCGCTGGGGTGCGAGGCCCCTCCTCCTTGCTTTCCCTAACCTTCCTCAGCTGGAAAGTTTTGACATCTGCTGGTGTGGGACATGGCTGAGCAGCTGTCAGCAGTGGGGTAGCTGCTTTCCGCAGCAGTTGGCTGGATGGCAGGGTGCCAGCTTGTACCATCTGTGCGCCTGACATTTCGTTCTAATTAACAGGAGGGTTAATTGTTCTGGCAGGCTCAAATGTAGTGTCTAACATCACCCAAGGGAAGCATGTACAAGTGGCGGAGTGGCAGGGAGCTGGGGACAGCATCGCTAACAAACCCATCCAGGGAGAGTGGTTAACAACTCCGGATGAATTTGCTAGCCGGTCACATGCAGGAAGGCAGAGGGATTTTTTATTCTGATGAATTATGCCAAGCCTGTAATGATGTAGAAGGAATCAAGCTTCGAGAGGCTGAGGCTGCTGCCTTAGGGCAATTGTGAGGGAACAATTTGCATGTTATTACTGCATATTCATACCTAATTGTGTTAGGCTTTGCTAATAGAGCAGAATGACAGTATGAAAAATCGGGCAACTGCTTCAGAGGCAACAAAGCCACTGTTTTTTCTCCCTACGCTCTGAGTGCTGAATGATCATTTAGACATTTAGTTGCTCAATATGACAAGTCTACCATTTGTTAGCTTGACATATTATAATTTATAAAGCAGGATTCTAATTTTACTTTTAGTTTATTCTTCTCATTTTATACAATATTCATGATAGCAATTTGAATGGGGGATATTCATCGCTATTGTGAATAGTTGTGATTCAAATAAAACTATATTTTGTATGAAGCATGACCATTGTTTTATGATGTATTAATTTTAATGTTTAAATCGCTTTTTCATATGTTAATAGAACATAAACCAAGAGTTGATGAGAAATCCTTATTTCAGCGGCACTCATTCACGTTGCCTTAGTCAATGTCTCAACATTTCCATTATATAAAGACCTATTTTTAGTGTGGCTTGGACAAAGCAGTTGTCAGGTGGTACAGTGCCAAAAGTCTGCTGTTTTAGAAAAGTGACTCTGTGCAGATTCACGGAACTTAATATCCAAGCCCATCACAATATTCTTAAGAAATCTCAAGCACAGTAGCATTCTGTCAACATTAACCCACAATGCCTTTTGGAATCTTTTTTATGGAAGCTCAGAGAAGACAATGGATTGGAAAATATAGTTTTATACTTATATATCTTATCTCTGTTTTATAAGTGAAAATTCCTGAAGTCATTTAACTGAAGAGAGAAAATGCTACCCTAAAACCAATAAATGTGCTTTTTTTTGAACCACCCTCTTGATTTGGTCTCTAAAGATAACATCATCACCATCTTTATCATTATCTAAGCCCAGAGCATTTATTACTGTTTTCTTTCTTTTGGTGGCTATGGTACAGCAAAGAGATCAATGAATGTTGAGATAAATTCATTCCAACTCATGTCTATGGAGTTTACAGTACAACTGTTGTATATGAATCTGTATTTTATAAATACATGCGATGATTTCACACTATTCCCAAAGACCACATTGACTGGCAACTTTGCCCAGATTTGTGAGGCAAAGACATGGTCTGCCAACTGGTGTTCTGGCAGCCCGGTGCATACCGTAGGAAAAAAAGGTTATGGCAAAGTTGGCTGGTATGTAAGTGATTTGAAAAAACACTCAGCATCAAATACTTCTTTCACCACCCCTGGAGCTGGGAAGGAGCCCTTAGCTACTCCTCTCAGAGCACGCTAGTCAGTAAATACCTTGCATGCTTTCCTAGAATGTGTTATGAATCACACTGAATCTGGGAAGGATCAGGCAAAGCTAGCAACTCAATTCCTTACACACAAATCATACACAACACTGGACAGACAATGGATGATTCTAGGAGTACTAGAGATATTATATTTTTACATAATTTAATGCAACCATTGGAAATCATTGGAAAAGTAAACTGAGACAACAGGTATAAACTGGGATATCCATTCCTGCACCAACTGGCTTGTGTGGCCATCATATACACATCCAATTCCTTTATACTAATGGCTCTGTTTCTGAGTTTCTATTCTCGTCCGAGCCAGGGTCGAAGCAGAAGCTGTCAGTGTTTCTACTCCGGGCAGGAGTCGGCTGCCCTGGGCTTTGGTCCTGGCCCTGCCGGGATTGGTTTACAGAAATGCCTAGCTCAGTTTTAGGCCTGGGCAAAATTTTCCTTTTTTCGTTATATAGTTTATCAACCATTAGTATGTATTTGGGGCACAGTGTATATATCAAAGTACATTTGTTTGCCATCTTGAGTAGAATTCTCAAGGATATATTTTTCAGTAAAATAATATTTTCTCCCCCATTCTGTAATAGGAAAATGCCAAAGAATAAAATACTTCTTTTATATATTAATATAATTTCACTCAATAAAATTACTACCAAATTTTTATCTTTAATCAACAAGGACTTCTTCAGAGTTTCTAACATCTTTAAAAGCAATCTAATTAAAAAGTGATTTAAAAGAATTCTACTAAAATGGAAATAAACTAGACTCATTATTTCCATTTGTATATTTAGTTTTCATTCTAGAAACATTTTTCTTTTGGAATAGCAACAATTCTGGTTGTAGCAGAGCTAAACTGTAAGTTTTCTTACCAACATGTAATGGAAAGTTAATTTCTCCTTTTACTTCACATCAAGCAAGTGTTTCTGCTATGATCTTATAAAAATATTAAATATGAAAATATTATGTGAACTAATGAACACAGAGTTACCTGAGCAAAGTAATAATTGGAAATATATTTGTTAATAAATTGTGTTTTACTGTTTCTTATACTTTCTTAAAGAATGTTGTTATAGAATACTTCAGAGTAGAAGGATTATGAATTTGAATAATTTATGTTCTATAAAGAACTATTAGATGTTTTTAATAATAAAATCTACATTCATGTTTGTTTTCTGTTAATAATAGAGAAAAATTTGATATCAATCATTCAATTAGTGAATTTTTGATAATAACTTTTGAATATATATTGGAGATATTAAAGCAAGCTATTGATTTTGGGGGTTTGGAAGAATATACTTTGGTTGCAATAAGGCAGCTCAGTCTCTCATTTCATATAGTTAAATAAATATAGTAATTAATTATTATGATTAAATTCAAGAATTTGTATCTGATGTAAAAGCATGCTCACTAAGGAATTAGTGTGAATAATAGCATGAATTGTGAATGTCCAGGTTAATGGCAATTATTTTCCCTGAATCTGATGAGCAATGGGAAGACAGGAAATGGAGGTAGGAGACCAATTATAGAAGACTTTACCTGCTAGACAAAAGGTTCTGATGTCTATTCCATGAGTCAATGGGAGGAGGAAAATATTTTTATTTAAAGGGCTCTCATGATCAGATTGTGCTTCAATGATGTAAAAATGTTGGAAAAGTAAGTTGAGGGAACAATTAGAAAGCCAGCATCTATAAGAGGTCTGAAAGTGCTGTTTGTGGACATAAAGAAGACAGAATAAAGAGAAAACTATTGTGTAGTTAAAATTACAAAGTGAATGAGAAGACTCATAAAGGGAATGTTAACAATATTAACAAAAGGTTGATTTTTGAGCCTGGGTGATGGATTTGTGGTGGTGTCAACCAGAGATAATCAGTAGCATACAAATAAGTCTAGTTTGAGAATGAAGATGGCAGGTTTAGGGTGGCCCTGTTTAACTGTGGTATTGGCAGGACATGCAGGTGACTGTCACTAGACTGACGAAAAGGTGGCTGCATATTTGTTTCTTCAAATGAGCACTTGCTAAGCAATTGGAGCTTCCCTTGAAACCCAGAAGAAAATCACATTAGCATCACTGTTGGGAATTGTACTCAAAACATAATTTACAAAGTTTGTGTTGTGCCACATCTTTTGTATTCACCTTTAAGTTCTACTACAAAGGAACTCACTGCACATTCAGTAAGTATTCTGACAAGTGTGATAGTTGAAATAGAGATGGGTTGAATGGTGTCCCCCAACCCTTACCACAACAATAGGATATGTTCAAGTCTTAAACCTCAGTACCCCAGAATGTCACCATACCCTACACATATGATAAAAGGCCAGCAACCATAAGCATAATGACCGGAATGACTGCTTGACCAGTTGCTATGAGCTGGCAAGGGGAACCGGGTGGCTGGCAGTGGCAGTAGGGTGGGACCTGAGGCCAGCGAGGGGAACCACTGGGTGGCTGGTGCAGGCGGTAGGGTGGGACTGGGGACTGGCAAGCAGGCAAAAGATGGGCCTGATTGCAGGCTAGGGCTAGGGACCCTACTTGTGCACAATTTTGTGCATTTGGCCTCTAGTTTGGAAATAAGGTCATTAGTTACAATGAGGATACCCTGGAATAGGAAGGCTTCTAATCCAATATGTTTGGAGTCCTTATAAGAAGAAGGCTGTGTGAAGACAGACACACAGTGTGAATGCCATGTGAAGATGAAGGTAGAGATTGGTTTATGCAGCTGCCAAGTGAAGGAATACCAAAGGCTGCTGGCAAACCATCAGAACATAGTAGGAGAGTTTCCCTCCAGGTTTCAGACAGACCAAGGCCTTGCTGGCACCTTAATTACAGACTACTAGACTCCAGAACAGAGAGACCATTCATTTCTATTGTTCTAAGTCACCTCCCTGGAGTGCTTTTTTTTTTTTTTTTTTTGTGGGGGAGAGAGATAGAAACATCAATGATAAGAAGGAATCATTGATTGGCTGCCTCTTTCATGCCCTCCACTGGGGATCGAGTCCATAGCCCAGTCATGTGCCCTGACTGGGAGTTGAACCATGACCTCCCAGTTTATAGGTCGAAGCTCAACCACTGAACAACACTGGCCAGGCTTGTGATGCTCTGGGAAAGTTAAGGCAGCTCTGGGAAAGTAACACAGAGAGTAATATATGCCGAGGGGTACATCACATCACTGTTTTCAGTCCCTCGTGTGTCTCCATTACATTTTCACGGAAGGGACAGCTAGCTGCATAGAGGTGGCCACAAACTTGTACTTGGAGAATCTCTTGTATTTTGGGAAACTACCTCAAACACCAGGTTAGCATCTTAACAATGTCCCTGGACATTTATTTCCAGGCATTTCTCATAAGCTCCATCTTCTATTTGTTTTTAAAAGGTGTAACTACTATTCAGAAGTACAGACCGAGTTACAGCAATGTCTATGAATCATTTAATACCTTTGGAGACTAGCCCCTCAGAGATAGTATATCAGATCCACTTTAGGTTTAAGCAGCTTGGTGATAGTTTTTGAAAGGAATGTCTGGGTGGAGTGTTCTTGGATAATGAGAAAACCATCATATATTATGAAAAATGACATACTTATTACTTTTCAAATTCATTACTTATTATGTAAAGTCTTTTGACATGAAAGAGCTGGCCATTAATTCTTCCTTTGCTTGAATTCTGAAATATATTAATTAATTTTTATTTCCTTGGGATATACATATTTGCATAATTATTTTTTGGGAACTTCTATTGGCAAAATTTCTTCTAGACCATCACAAGATCCGTTGAAAATTTTCCTTACATTTAATTTTCTAAAAACATATAAATATAACCTTAATTTCACAAACCTTTTATTAGTATTCAAAATTCCTTGATATTTAACTAATTAAAAAATAAATATCATTTATCCTTTCAACATCATTTAACACCTATACCAAACTGTTCTATTTAAAATATTTTTATTTTCCTGTGACTCTGTTTTCCTGGCCAATGCTAGCTTTAAGAGAAAAATGACTGGGTCTATTTCACCATATTCTCCTACTAAACTAGAAATTTCTTCTACCCTTGCTCCACTCAAACATGCTCTTGCCTACATTTATTTCTAGCCAGATATGTGGGGCTGTTTTACAGAATGATAAGTATGGAGTTAATTTCTTCAATTCCTCTATTTTTGTAGATGAAGAATTTTAGAGAATTTGGAAACCTATAAAGTTGTAGAGACCATGACATCATGTGTTGTTAAGACCATTTATCACTCCTCTGGAAGTAAATAAGAAAAATGCATTGCAAAATGGGTCCTTTCCATATTTTGAGTAAGTGTGTGTGAATAATTGATGTACACAGCTTCTCACTCACACAAAAGTACTGAATGAAATATCCTTTTATTTTTAAAAGGAAAGTACCAATGATTTTGATACAGTTTGAGGGTCAGTAATGTTCAGCACAGAGCAATATGTGGAGAACAATAGCTCCTTAGAGAGTGGAAAACATGGTCCTCTCATTATCCATAATCTCAGCTGGTCACCATAGTAACAGCATTTTACTATTTTCCAAGATGTAAGCCTTTATAGTTCCATAGAATTCACTTCCGAGGCCTCCAGACCCATCGGCGGCATCTAGTGGCTGAGACCTCAGCTGGAATTTTTGCGTTTTACCGCCTGCTGTGTTATGTTAAAAAAACGGGTGATGTACGCATGGAGCTAGCTATGCCTGTATTTTCTCCTCATCATGATGGGTCACTAAAGTTTTTTCAGAGAAATATCTGTGGGTTGCCTACAAAAAAGGTAAAAAATGTAACCAAATGAAAGTTGTTTTACTCATTCTTCTATTAGGAAGAATTTTGCAGTGCAACTGGAAGGCTTAAAGGCACTGCATGTTATTTAGAAGGGCAGTGGAAAGGTGAACTTTCCAGAAAGGATGAGATGGCTGCTTGGAGAATGTGTAGAATTACTTTCTGTAATCTCTAAGGGAGAGATATGTTAAAGATGCAAAGATATTGCTAAAGAATTCTGAGAGTACTTAGTCATGTTTACCCACTTCAAAAAAAAAATCTTATGAACTAGTATCAATCGGTCCTTTACTATGCAATTTTTAGAAACTTATGTAATAGTGGTTATGCCATATTTCAGATACTTAGCAGAATCAAACCTATTTTGGATAATTAATGAAGCAATTCAGAAATTCTACTTAGTTCCCAGGGAGGTGGTATGAGGATTTGAAAAAGACACTGACACTGGATTGAGGCTCCAGCATAGAGATCTCTTCCTGCCACTTCTCAGGTATGTATTCTTGAGTAAAAGCCAACACTCAAGGCAGCAAAGGGCAAGCATTTCAGTTCTGAAGGATGGACTCCAAGTAGCAAATCACATTTGTCACAAAAACACTGTTCTGCTTAAATATACTCAGGGACTCCCTCAACAAGCCATCTCTTAGGTGGACTCAGTCTACATTTCAAGACCTAGCTTTCGCCATTCTCGGAAGACAATTCTTTGCTAAGCTGACAGGCTAAAGGCTTCTTGGGACACAGCTCAGGCTCCCTGATGTTATGCTTTGATTCTCACTTGCCTAAAATTTCCTGGTCTGATTTTTTCACCTTTCTTGGCCAAGTCGTTAGTTTAATAACTGACTTAAGGACTATTTTTGTAACGAAAACATCTGAGATAAGGTTCTCAAACATGAATGTGCTTAGTAACCACAGGTCTAGTAGCTGCTTAAATGCAGATTCCAACTCAGGAGGTCTGGAGTGGAGTCTGAGGGTCTGAATTTCTAGCCCACTGACCGTGCTGGTGGTTATGGAAAAGGTCCTCCTGTGTGTACCTGAGCAGCTTTGCACAGTAGCATCTCTTATTGCATGTAAGCTATCCTTTGGTAGAGTGTTATTTGTATTGATAGAAATTAATTCCTTAATGAAATTGCAGGCTTCTGCATACTATAGTAATTACCTCTGATTTTGTTTTTCTATCTCACAGCACTTAGCACAATGCTAGTGTGTACTAGGGACTCTGTACATGTCTGTTGATTAGTTTTGCAAGAAAGTACCAATATGTAGTTAGTAATTTTCAAGCAGAGCATGTGAGTTTTTAGGGCTTTGCAGTGTTATGCCTGCTGAATGAGACCGATGGCAGTGACCCTTTCTGAGTACCTTACAGTACAGCTATTCTCCCCCATCCTTAGAGAGGCATTTTGGAATATTTCTTTGCCTATCTGATTAAGCTGACCATACACATACCACATCAGGGCCAGAAAAAGTGCCATATCTTTGTAATGCACAAGGCTCAGAAAATAAAAATAATTGTGCCTAGAGACTCAAATGTTCTTAATTTCCTAAATTACAAACCAAATTTCTCCATTTCCTCTAGCTTCCCAGGAACCAGGGATACCTATTGTTGGACCTTTGCTATTTTAGAGAAGCAAGCATGTTATTTCCACAGAGCATCAACCAAAGAACAGTTTCAAGCCTACTTCTAGATAACAATTGATATTAACGTTTGATTGACAGCTATCACACAAATGGCTATTTTAATTTTCTTACTCAGATTAACAACATTTCCCCCACTCAAGTCCCTACTTACCATTCACATACTGTTCTTATTTTATAGGTTTACTTTTTTTTGGTAAAAATGCGGACAAGATACTGTAGTTCATCTAGAAATCATATGTGTTAAGAATAAGCATGTTGAAGCTTCTCCTTAGATGACTGTATGTTGTGAATTTGTTATTGAGCCTGTGTCTGTTAATGACACAGTGCATCACAACTGACTGCCTTGGGCAATTGTCCATGTGGATGTTTTACCTTTGTGATCATTATGATTTAATATGCATTGGTATAAAGTTATTGATATTCAAACTAAGACAGAATTCTAAAGATGTTTTTCAGTGTGCTTCCAATTCTTTGGGAAGCCGAGAGAGTTAATACTAAATATTTGATGAGGTACAATCATTTGAACGAACTCTAGGAAGCCCTTTTAGTTAAAGACTACAGAATTGTGATGCAAATTCCTTGTAACCGGTTGACAGCATATATACACTCATAAATTGGCTATTTTGTTGGAAACTTAGGCAGCAAGCATAGCTGTGCATATTGATGTTATTATACAAATCAAATATGTTTAAAGAGACTGGGTTAGCAGAGTCTCAATATTAAAGGACATGGTTGAGTCTTTCTCTTGGTTTTAATTTTTATATATCTTTAAAATTGATTAATGTTCATTGGCAAAATAAATATGAATAATTTATGATTCACATAGCTGCTGGCATATTGTTTAATTTCAGAGAAAATAACTATCTATTAAGGAAATTCAAATTGTCACTCTGAGCAGCCAAATGAATTTATACACTGTTTCAGCACAGTCCACACACACTGTATTTCCTACAGTGCTTAAAAAGGAGATATTAATAAAATGTTGAAGAGGTTTTAAAAAGTAATCTGGAGCAAATGACTTGGCATGCCTGAAGAATGTGTGCTCTAGTTTTTTTTCTATCTTTAAACATGTTCTGCTTCAATCATTTCTGTGTAATGTGCCAACCATAAAATGAAGTTAATTGATGAATACTTACTCTTTAGAAGAACACATAATTAAATCTAGAAAAGAAAGTTTTAATTAACTTTAGATGTATTATAATTTCTTTGGAGTTTGGGCAAGTGATTTTAATTCTGAGAAACTGAAATAAAATACATATGATATGGGAACAAGTTGCTGCCTTTAGCAACTGAATGGAAAAACATTGCTGTCTTAGAAATATACATAATATATATTGTCATCATAATTGTTAATAATTCTTCTATTGGTCTCTACAATTATTGCTAAAAATCAAAGGCTATTATATATTGTATTTAAAATAAATGTTGACTGTCCTTTGTTTGGTACAGTATTTTCCCATACACCTAAAAGATGAAAGTTTTAATCAGCATTATAATAATTTGAAATGGCGTTGGAAAATGTACATTTGAAACTTTTACCTTCCTGAAACATAACTTTCAATATTTTATATCAAGGGCAGGATTTGTGAAATGGTGAATGAGATTGATTTTATCTGTCTCTAAAATATTTGGGTTGTGTGACAAAGTCAGTTTCATATTAGGGAATGTGTGGGGGAGAATGATGCTTTCCCTAAAGGTGTAGTGTGTTTGGAGACAGAAGGAGAAGAAATGGAATGATTTTAACAATTTCTCCTCTTCCTTATCTCTTTAACACAAATCACTCCACAGCTCTTGATGAGCAGCTACAAAGATACAGTGCTGAGCTGAGGAGGAAAGCCTGAGCTGCATGTTGGAAAATATTCCTGCTTTCATGTATCCCATTAGAGAGTTGGGAAGACAGAGGATCAGAGAATGCCATGTGATCTTAAAAATGAAAGCAGAAAAGAACAAAATTGTGTGTATATACTGAGGAAGAAGGAATGAATGGCATTTTCACTGGTGATGTGTGAACAGGTCTCACTTTCCCTGGTAGACTGTGACTCCTTACAGGCATGAAGGTGCATGTGTAATTTAGCTTTGTATAATATGCTTTTATATGAATAAAATGTGGCTGTGGCCTGACATTTGCTTAGATCTCCACAATGTTACATCTAAATCATTTCTTCTTCAACTAATCTTAGATTTCCTGTCTCTTCCTTGCTTTCTTAAGTTTTTAAATAGCCCCAATGTTTCCTATCCATATTAACTTAAAAATTAAGGCATTTTTGTTACACTTTTGCTCAAGGCTAAACTTTGCATTGGTGCAATTGATTGCTGTCTCCATAGCATTGCTCTGGCATTTATTTTCTCTTCCTTTCTTTAAGGACTTTTCCTTCTCTGGTGGCTACTTCTCAGCTTACAACAAGCCCACAGTTCAGCCACACTAAAACAATCAAGTGAAACAAAATTAATAAATCAACCTACTTTGAGCAGGTATCCGGCTTCAGCTATTACTACATCTCTCCTCATCCTGGGTTATCTAAGCTTTGTAAGAAAGGCATTACTCTGCCTCCATTTCCTTTCTTCCCATTTCTTTCCCAATGTATTGCAAACTGATTTTACTCACTGATGCAGGATAGTTAGACTATATTTCAAATTCTAAGCTATTGTTATTGGTATGAATTGCAAATACCTTTCCCCAATAATATGAGGGTATTTCTCAAAAACTGGCCATAAATTATGTTTAATTTCTCTATTTCCCTTTTCCCCCATTTCATTAATGCTTATTTATGTCTTATATTTTTACATCTTTAACTTTCTTTGACTCATCTTTTTTGTTAACTTTCAAGCTGTGAACATTTAAATAATTAATTTCCAGTCTTTAATCCTTTAGGCATTTATTTTCTAATATTATTGTTTAAAGATGCATATTTCCTTCTCACTGACACTCGAGCTTCTCCCAGGATATTTACAAGTAATATCTTCACTATTATTCAATGTTATATATTTACTAGAGGCCCCACCGGTGGGGTCCCTCAGCCTGGCCTGCAAGGATTAAGCCAAAACCGACTCTCCGACATCCCCTGAGGGATCCCTGATTGGAAGAGGACAGTTCTTGGGTGATGCACTCTGGAATGGGCTCCATCCTCTCTGGTTCTGGGTGCGTCATCCAAGAACTGCAGCTGCCAAGTCACCACAGCTCAGCAGGTTCTATGTTGAGCATCTGCCCCCTGGTGGTCAGTTCCCATCATAGCTACTGGTCAGAAGGTCGAATGGTCAGATGGTCTCTTAGGCTTTTAAATATATAGAAATATCTATTTATTTTCTTCTTTATAACATGTGTTATTTAGAAACATTTTTTAAAATTTACAAGTTTTTTTTGCTATTTTGATTTTTAAATATTTGATTACAATTTAATATTATATACAGAGACATGGTTTCATATTGTTTCTATGGAATTTTATGGCTAACTGATAGTACCTGATTAATATTTATAAATTGTCATATGTATGTGCAATAAAAGGTGTTGGTTCATTGTTAGATGTTGAGTATTATGTAGATCTATTAGAGTATCCTTATTGTCTTAACTTGAAATTTTCATATTTTTATTAAATTTTTGTTTTCCATCTTTTTCAATATTTGAATTGTGTTAACATCTCCTACCATGATGTGGATATTCTCATTTCTCATAGTTCTTTCAGTTTTTTGTGTTTTATTTTTGAGTTTATAATATTGCTACTTTTTATTCTCCTTAATTTCCCTTTATTCTTCTTATAATCTGTCTACTGACTTGAAATTTAAACATGCAATTGTCATTATTTTAGTGATTATGCCTAAAATTTTAACATAAATACTTGTATTTTTTAAAATTTGAACTTAAAAAAATGATTTTACTCAACTTACAAAAAATGACTTTATAACTCAGAAGCACATATAGTCCCCAAAATGATACCCCCAAAGGAGATATAACAATTTATGAAAGGATCAGGCCTAAGGAAATGATTAAATCCATCAGGGTTGCCTTTGTCCCCTCTGCTGGCCCTAGTCAGAAGGGATCCATATCTTCACTTAACTTTGATTCTTGGGCCAGCTATTTCAATGCATCCTAGGCACTACTTTAGACTTCCTCACCCTGTGACCTTCTGCTGTGCCTGCTATACTAATTCCCAAGCCTAATGTACCTTCTTGGTATATTTTCTTACCCTTGTTTTCCATGTGTCAAGCATTGCCAAAGAAAGTTATAGATGCATGCTCATTTGGATTACTGTAGACAGCCATGCCATCTGATTCCAATAGGGCTCTCTCTGTTGCTCTAAAACCCTTTATTAACTTTTCTGTATTTGCTATCACTCTCCAACAGTGCCTTCCCTCCTTCTCTGCCTTAAGTTCTCAAACCCTCATCTACTCTCAACTTTAATTTCATCTGATTAAATGTGATAATTCAGGTAGAGCAGGTACCATAGTACCTGGCACATTGAAGGTTTCAAATAAACACTGTTTTTACTATTAATACTGAATGAATGGCAAACTATCTTGATTTAAAAGTTCTTTCTTTGCCTGGCTGGTGTGGTAGAGTAGTTGAGTATTAGGGCGCATGCCTGGGTTACATGCTCAATTCCCAGTGTGGGGAATGCAGGAGGCAGCTAATCAATGATTCTCACTCATCGTTGATGTTTCTTTCTTTAATAATTAAGGTATTAAATATATGTCCTTATTCCCCCATTACTCCCTACCTCCATTCATGCCCTCACACCTCGTTGTCAGTGTCCATTGCTTAGGCTTATATGCATGCATATAAGTCCTTTGGTTGATCTTTCCTCCTTACCCCCTACCTTCCCTGAGGTTTGACATTCTGATTGATGTTTCTCTGTCTCTAGATCTATTTTTTTTTTGGTAACTAAAGTGTTCTTTATTCTATATCATCCTATTAGTTTTATTATTTTTACATCAGAACTATAAAATGCTTAAGAGCTACGTTAGTAATTAAAAAATAAAAAAAAGGGATTTCAGTACAGAAATACATTAAATAAATGAAAGCAAAAACCAAAGTTCTGAGGAGAACCAAGAGGACAAAACAAGACTTAACTGAAAGTTTGGAAATACCCAAGGTGCTACTCTGAGCCATATTATCTCAGTTTCCAATGACCATATTTAATAATCACAACAGCCAAGAAAGACAAGCAAAGTTTTATGTTTAAAAGATAATCAAATGTAGACTTCTTTTGTACTTCAAGGTGCTAATTTAAACAGTTCCATTTAAGTATAGAATATGCAAGAAAGGTCATTAATCAAAGTATTGATCCTCCTACCCAAATTAATGTTAGACATAAGAGTTTATGGCATTTTGCTAGTGTTTTAAATCTCTATGAACAAATTTCAGTATTTGTTCCTTAAGCCTAAATATTTAATTTTTATAGAAAATCCACTACAATATTAAATGCTGGTAAGTATACATGAAATATCTTTACAATAGAAATAGTTTTTCAAATGTTAACAAGGTGCTGTGGTTCTAAAATTCAAATAGTCTAATAATTATGGATTCTCACAGTAACTACATAAATGTATTACATTAAAGAGAACAGTTATATGCATGAGCCATACTTGAAGCTCATGTAGTTATGAAATGAGATCACTGGACAAATATTTCCAAAGCCTCAACAATGTGTGCAGCAGAAGGACGGTCTTTAGGATCTTCATTTGTGCACACAGAGAAGAGCTCGATTACTTTCTGGTATGTCTCATCCAGTTCTTCCATATTAAGAGGTGGCCTTGTTCCCAAAGCTGCATAGTATGCTTCATTATCGAAGTCACTTTCATCAAAAGTTTTATCTTCATCATAATCATCATCATCATCTGAAAGAGTAATGTGTGGGATACATAAAGTCATCATTTCCCACAGAGTAAGGCCAAAGGCAAATATATCTGCTTTGTCAGTAATAATACCATTTTCCTCCAAAGCTTCCTTGGGTTTCCAAGGCTCAGTGCCAATGTAACAGGCCTCAGGGTCAGTTACTGTCATATTTTTATCCAATGGTAGAGAGACTCCTACATCACAGATATTAATTCTTTCAAAATCATCTTTAATTACACATTTGAAGACTTTATGTCGCCATGAAGCAACTTCTTGTCTTGGTGCAGATACTTTAACCCTCTTGCCATGTTCAAAGCAACTTTTAAAATTGTGGTTGCTGGAAAAGGACTGTGGCTGTCTTTATTTCGTTCTTCGATTAAGTCATTTAGAGACTTTTCACCCCCGTATTCCATAGCAAGACATAGACTACCATCACTGGCTTCAGTGAAAGCACGATAACCTATAATATTTGGATGATGAAGGTTTTTCAAAATCTTAGCTTCATCAGTTAATATCTTTTGATACATACTTTGATAATCACCATCACATCTAGAATTAATTTTTTTCACAGCCCAAGGAGAATGAGACAAGCCTCTTGGAGATATTTTCATAAGGTAGACATTTACCCCTGTGCCATAGCCAAGCTTCTGCATAAATGGAGAGGCAAGAATTTTTACACATGGAGTTGAACATAACACCGATTTCCTTTTTTCAGATAATTTGCTTGGTGTCTTAAAATTATTGATTTCTTCCATTGTAATAATCACTCTGGGTCCTCAGCGTCTCACTGGCCAACCACGACGTCCACTACAGAAGCGTCTGGGACCTGCCGGGCTCTAGATCTATTTTTGTTCATCAGTTTATGTTGTTCATTATATTCCACAAATGAGTGAGATCATATGATATTTATCTGTCTCTGCCTGGCTTATTTCACATAGCATAATGCTCTCCAACTCCATCCATATTGTTGCAATTGGTAAGAACTACTTCTTCTTTACTGCAGCATAGTATTCCATTGTGTAGATGTACCACAGTTTTTTAATCCATTCATCTGCCGATGGGCACTTAGGCTGTTTCCAAATCTTGGCTTTGGTGAATTGTGCTGCTATGAACATTGGGGTGCATAGATCCTTTCTGATTCATGTTTCTAGTTTCTTGGGATATATTCCTAGAAGTGGGATCACTAGGTCAATGGGAGTTCCATTTTTAGTTTTTTGAGGAAACTCCATACTGTTCTCCACAGTGGCTGCACCAGTCTGCATTCCTACCAGCAGTGCTGGAGGGTTCCTTTTTCTCTACATCCTTGCCAGCACTTGTCGTTTGTTGATTTGTTGATAATAGCCATTCTGACAGGTGTGAGATGGTACCACATGGTCATTTTGATTTGCATCTCTCAGATGATTAGTGACTTTGAGCAGGTTTTCATATGTTTCTTGGCCTTCCTTCCGTCTTCTTTCAAAAAGTGTCTATTTAGGGAACCAAGATGGCGGCATAGGTAAAACACCTATCGTGCCGTCATGCACAGCAATTTTAATACAACTTAACGAAAGAACAAACACCTTCCAGAATCACCAGAAAGCTGGCAGAGTGAAAATTCCACAAATAAAAGTGAAAATAAGACACTGTGACTCGGAGGAGCAGCGGCGAACAGCGTTGAAAGATTAGCACGGAGAGAGGTTTGGAGCACATGCCAGCGGATAGGGTGGGCGGCTGAAAACCGGCCAGTTTTCTCGAACGGGGAGACAAAGACTTCCCACTGGACTGATTCTCTAGCTCTGGGCGAAGTCCAGGGAACCCACTATCACACGGGGTGAAAACTGGATAGTGGGAGGGCACGCCGAAGCTCGGGTGCTGCCGGGTCTCCCTGCTTGTGGAGAAGGCAGCTTGCGTGAACAGCTCAGCTGCATGACCACGCAGAGAGCTCTCTGCTACTTGCACTCTCATTTGGGAAACTGTCAGACTGCTTTGTTTTATGACCCTGGGTGAGACATTGGGCGTACAGACTCATTTGGGGAGAGTCTGAATTCCCCAGCAGCTGGTGGAGCTCGGCGGCGGCTCTCTCTCAGAGGTGCTGGCAGCCATTGCCACCAACACAGAGTCCCTGGGGCCACATAGGGTTGAGCTAATGTTGTCTGCTTGGCCCGGAGACTCCACCCATCCAACCTGAGCGCAGCTGAACTTCACAGACAATTGGCCTAGAGGTCAACCCCTCCAAGTGCTAACAACGATTAACCTGAGCTTAACTTCAGCAAGACTGTGCAACCCATATCCACCTCAGGTAACTGGGGAGGCCGAGCCACTGTTCCTAGTAGGAAGTCTACCACACAAAGCTAATTGACCAACTCAGGGAAGCAGCCACCATGCAGAGACATGGAAAGAAATTAGATGTGAAAGAAATGGAGGGAAAAAAAACGACTGGACATGGAATTCAAAACCACGGTTATAGGGTTTTTCAAGAGGCTCCAACAAAAGGTCGAGGCCTATAAGGAATTAAGCAAGACCGCAAAGGAAATGAATGAGTCCTACAAGGAAATGAAGGAGACCCTCAAGGATATAAAGGAGACTCTCAAGGATATGAAAAAGGACCAACCAGAAATTAAGCATACACTGACTGAAATAAAAAATATTATACAAAGACCTAAAACTGCTCTGGAGCACCCCAAGAACCAAGTTCAAGATTTGAAATACAAAGAAGTAAAATCTGCTCAGCTGAAAAAGCAAGAAACCAAAAGAATCCAAAAAATTGAAGATAGTGTAAGGGGCCTCTGGGACAATCTCAAGCATACCAACATCCGAATTATAGGGGTGCCAGAAAAAGAGAGAGAGCAAGACAATGAAAACCTATTTGAAGAAATAGTGACCGAAAACTTCCCCCACCTGGTGAAAGAAATTGACTTAGGAGTCCAAGAAGCGCCCCGAACCCAAATATATAGGAACCCTAAGAGGACCACACCAAGGCACATCATAATGAAAATGCCAAGAGCAAAAGACAAAGAGAGAATATTAAAAGCAGCAAGAGAAAAAAAAGTGGTTACCTATAAAGGAGCACCCATACGATTGTCAGCGGATTTCTCAACAGAAACGATGCAGGCCAGACGGGAATGGCAAGAAATATTCAAAGTGATGAACAGCAAGAATCTACAACCAAGATTACTCTATCCAGCAAAGCTATCATGCAGAATTGAAGGTCAGATAAAGTGCTTCGCAGACAAGAAAAAGCTAAAGGAGTTCATCACCACCAAATCAATATTATATGAAATGCTGAAAGATATTCTTTAAGAAGAGGAAGAAGAAAAAGTGTAAATTAGGAACAACAAATACACATCTATCAACAAATGAATCTAAAAATCAAGTGAATTAATAATCTGATGAACAGGATAAACTGGTGAATGTAACACAATCCTGGACATAGAGAGGGAATGGACTGACAACACTTGCGGATAAAAGGGGTGTGGGAAGTGCAGCAAGAGACTGGACAAAAATCATGCAACTATGGGAGAGGACAGTGGAGGGGGGTGAGGGCGGAGGGTGGGATGAGTACCAGGTGGAGGGGAACTATAGGGTGAAAAAAAAGGGGAACAATGTAATTAATAAACTGAACAATAAAGATTAAAAAAATAGAGGGGAACCCTGAAACTCTTCAGAAAAAAAAAGTGTCTATTTAGATTGGTTGCCCATTTTTTGATTGGATTATCTTCCTTTTGTTAGGCTGTATGAGTTCCCTGTAAATGTTGGATATTAAACCCTTATTGGTGATATCAATGGTGAATATGTTCTCCCATGCAGTGGGCTTTCTTGTTGTTTTATTGATGGTCTCCTGTGCTGTGCAAAAGCTTTTTATTTTGATGTAGTCCCATTTGTTTATTTTCTCTTTAGTTTCCATTGTTCTCGGAGCAGTATCAGTGAAGAAATTGCTTCAGCATATGTCAGATATTTTTCTGCCTTTTGGATTCCTCTAATATTTTTATGGTTTCCTGATGTATGTTTAAGTCTTTACTTCATTTAGAGTGTATTTTGTGTATAGTGTAAGTTGGTGGTCTAGTTTCATTTTTTGCATGTATCTGTCCAATTTTCCCAGCACCATTTACTGAAGAGATTCTCTAGATTCCATTGTATGTTCATGCCTCCTTTATCAAATATTAATTGAGCATAGATATTTTGGTTGATTTCTGGGTTCTCTATTCTCTTCCATTGATCTGTATGTCTGTTGTTGTGCCAGTACCAGGCAGTTTTGAGAACAGTGGCTTTGTAATACAGCTTGAAATCTGGTATTGAGATCACACCTACTTTGTTCTTTTTTTATCAGGATTGCTGTGGCTATTTGGGGTCTTTTTTTAATGCCAGATGAATTTTTTGAGAGTTCTTTCTAAATTTGTGAAATATGCCATTGGTATTTTAATGGAGAGTGCATTGAATCTATAGATTGATTTGGGTAGTATAGATATTTTAATGATGTTGATTCTCCCGATCCATGCACATGGTATATTCTTCCATCCATTTACATCTTCCTCTATCTCTTTTTTCAGTGTCGTGTAGTTTTCTGCATAAAGGTCTTTTACCTCTTTGGTTAAGTTTATTTGTAGGTATCTTAATTTTGTTGGTGTGATGGTGAATGGGATTGCTTTTTTAGTCTCTCTTTCTGTAAGTTCACTATTGGTGTATAGAAATGTCATATATTTTTTGGTGTTAATTTTGCATCCTGCTGTATTTCCAAATTCATTTATTAAGTCTATGGAGTCTTTCAGGTGTTTTATGTACAATATCATGTCATCTGCAAATAAGGACAGCTTTACTTCTTCTTTTCCAATTTGGATGCCTTTTATTTCTTCTTCTTGTCTAATTGCAATGGATAATACTTCCAGTACTATGTCAAACAGGAGTGGTGAGAGGGGGCATCCCTGTCTTATTCCTGTTCTTAGGGAAAATGGTTTTAGTTTTTCTCCATTGAGTATGATATTACCTATGGGTTTATCATATATAGCTTTTATTATATTAAGGTATGATCCCTCTATCCCCACTTCGTTGAGAGTTGTTTTTTTTTTTTAATCAAGAAAGAGTGTTGGATTTTGTGAGATGGTTTTTCTGCATCAATTGATATGACTGTGATTTTTATCTCTCAATTTGTTTATGTGATGTATCACGTTTATTGTTTTGCAGATATTGTACCATCCTTCCATTCCTGGGATATATCCTACTTGGACATGGTGTATAATCTTTCTGATGTACTCTGGATCTGATTTCCTAGAATTTTATTGAGGATTCTGGCATCTATGTTTATGAGGGATATTGGCCTGTAATTTTCTTTCATTGTGTTGTCTTTATCTGGTTTTGGTATTAGGGTGATGCTGGCTTCATAGAGGGAGCTTGGAAGCGTTCCTTCTTCTTAATTTTTTTTTGGAATAGCCTGAGGAGGATAGGTTTTAGTTCTTCCTTGAATGTTTGGTAAAACTACCCTGTGAAGCCGACTGGCCCCGGGCTTTTGTTTGCTAGAAGCTTTTTGATGACTGCTTCAATTTCTTCCATAGTTATTGGTCTATTGAGATGTTTAGATTCTTTCTGATTGAATTTTGGAAGATTATATTTTTCTAGGAATATGTCCATTTCCTCCAAGTTTTCTAGTTTGTTGGAATAGAGTTGTTCATAGTATTTTTTAACAATCCTTTGTATTTCAGTGGGGTCTATTGTTATTTCACCTCTTTCATTTCTGATTTTGTTTATCTGGGTACTCTCTCTTTGCTTCTTGGTGAGCCTGGCTAGAGGTTCATCAATCTTATTTATCCTTTCAAAGAACCAGCTCTTGGTTTTGTTGATACTTTGTACTGTTTTTTTTCTCTCAATGTCCTTTATCTCCACTCTGATCTTTATTATTTCCTTCCTTCTTCATACACTGGGCTTTTCTTGTTGCTCTCCTTTGAACTCTTTTTTTTTTTTTTGGATTGTTTTTATTATAGTTAATTTCCAGTTTTATGCTCCTGTGATCTGAGAAGATGCTTGATAACATTTCTATCTTTGTGAATTTGGAGAGACTTTGCCTATGACCCAACTTATGGTCCATCTTTGAAAATGACCCATGTGCACTTGAGAAGAATGTATATTCTATGGCTGTGGGGTGAAATGTTCTGAAGATGTCAATTAATTCCATCTGGTGTAGTGAGTCATTTAGGATTGATGTTTCTTTGCTAATTTTTTGTTTAGAGGACTTGTCCAATAGTGATAGTGGGGTATTAAAGTCTCCTACTATGATTGTATTGCTGTCTATCTCTCCCTTGATATCCTCCAGGTGTATTTTTTTTATATGTAGTTGGTTGCTCCTGTATTGGGTGTGTATATGTTTACCAGAATTATTTCTTCTTGTTGGATTGCTCCCATTAGTATTTTTAAGTGACCTTCCTTATCTCTTGTTATGTCCTTCACTTTGAGATCTAATTTGTCAGATATAAATATTGCTACCCCAGCTTTATTTTCATTTCCATTCACCTGAAAAACCTTTTTCCATCCCTTTACCCTCAGTCTATGTGCATCTTTTTTTCTGAGGTGGGTTTCTTGTAGACATCAGATATATGGGTCATATTTTCTTATCCAATCCGTTAACCTATGTCTTTTTATTGGAGCATTTAATCCATTTACATTTAAAGTTATTGATAGGTACTTATTTGTCACAATTTTTTATTCTTTACCCTTGTGTTCTTTCTTTGCTTCCTGTTTCTTTCTTTTACAGCAGATCCTTTAGCATTTCTCCATTGCTGGTTTTGTGGTAATAAATTCTCTTAGTCCTTTTTTGTCTCTGAAGCTCCTGATTTCACCTTCAGTTTTTATAGAAAGCCTTCCTGGGTACAGTATTCTTAGATTGGACCCTTCCTTTGCATGACTTTGTATATTTCATTCCATTCTCTTCTGGCCTGATGAGTTTCTGTTGATAAATCAGTTGCTAGTCTGATGGGGGTTCCTTTGTAGGTAACTTTCCTTCTCTTTCTGGCTGCTTTTAAGATTGTTACTTTGTCATTGGTGTTTGTCAATCTAATTATAATGTGTCTTGCTGTTGGTCTTTTGGTGTTCATTTTGCTTGGGACTCTGTGAGCTTCTTGGATTTGTGTGGGTTTTTTCTTCCCTATATCAGGGAAGTTTTCTGTCATTATTTCTTCAAACAGGTTTTCTATTCCTTGCTCAGTTTCCTCTCTTTCTGGAATTCCTATTCCATGGATGTTGTTTTGTTTCATATTTTCCAATGTTCCCTTAGGCTCTCCTGCTTTTTAAATTTTTTTCTAGAAGCTGCTCTACTTGGGTATTTTTTCCTACCTTGTCTTCCAGCTCACTGATGCAGTCCTCTGCTTCTTCTTGATGCTTCCTATTGATTTATTGACAGCAGCAATGTCATTTTTACTTCTTCTTGGTTCTTCTTCATTTCCTCTTGGTTCTTCCTCATATTGTTGAATTTGTCTTCCATCTTTTCAGTCACCTTATTGCCATTTCTCTGAATTCTTTCTTTCTCTGACAGGCCGCTTGCCTCCATTTAGTTTACTTCACTTTCTGGTGATGCCAGCTTTTCTTTGATATGCAGGCTGTTTCTTTGTCTCTCCAGGGTCTCTCTTCTCTCAGTATCTAGCTATGTAGTTCTCTCTCTTCTGCATTGATTTAAAGGCACAAAATATAAGATAACCAGGTACAACATACAAGGCACTGAAATGAAATGTATTTACATTATTAATAACCCCAAATAAAGGTGACCACGAGAGAGAGGCAAATTAGGGGATAGGAGAGAAAAAGAAGAGAGAAAGAAGAAAAAAAAGAGGGAAAAAAAAGAAAAGAAAGTAGTGCAAAAATGAAATTGGAAAAAAGAAAAAAAGTAAGAAAGAAAATAAGAAAGAAAATGGGAACAAACTATATGTATGGAGAGAAAACTCAAATAGAACAGCCACTGATGGCAGCAAATGCCAGCAACAAGTACCTGGAGATTAATACAAAGGAAAACCACACCTAGCATCAAGCAAAGCAAGGGAAAACAGAAGCAAAAAACACAGCAAACCAAAAAGCAAAACAAAAAAAGAATGAGCAACACAATCTCACAAACAAGCATAAAAAGTCGATATAATCAACATTCAAGTCAACAACAACAAAAGGACAAAGAGAAAAACAATTTTTTGGATAGTGAAAACAGAGAAGAGAGAGATGTGTATGGACTCAGAGAAGGCGATTGGAAATTATATATATATGTAAGGTGAAATTATAACAGGAGATAAAAAGGAATAATAGGGAAAATCTAAAGCAGGAAAAGGGTCAGAGAAACAAGACAACAAAAGGAGAAAAGTTAGGATGAGAGTGATGACATAAAGGTAGAGTTGAGATAGAGTAGAAAGATGAAAATAGAATGTAGAACACTAATCTCAAAATAAAATAAAGGGAAATAAAATGACACTTTAAAAAAAGGTAAAATAGTAGAAGTAATACTGATTGAAAGTAAAAATGTAATAATTAGGTAAAATCGAGTGAGAAAAAAGAAAAAAAATTAGTTTCTTATGTAAAAGGTGAAGAAAAAAATAAAAATAATTGAAAAAATAAAAATAAAATGTGCAGTAGTGAAGGTCATTCACTTCCTCTATTGTTCTGTTTGGTTTGCCTGATTCCCAGTCAGGACAGTCCTGCAGTTCCCTGCATTCCACTGCTCCTCAGTGTTGTAAGCCAGTCCTGATTTTTAAGCAGGCATTGTGTCTTAATTACTAGTATTCCTTTATTTGTGATTACCCAAGAGTCAATTTGTGATTCAACCGCTGAGTGGCAGTGTTTTTCGATTAACTTCCAGAACTATGGGTCCTTTCTAGCTTGCTTTCCCTGTGGCACTCAATGCCAATTTGTGGGAGTGGGCTGCCCCAGAGCTGGTTTTCCAATGGTCTCTCCCCACTCTGATGCCCAGGCTCCACAAAAATAACCTTCCCCTGTAGTCTCCTAGGGTGTCCCCAACTGATTCCATGCAGTGGGCTCAGCAATCAGGAGCAATAATTCAACGAGGAAAGCACTCAAGTGTGCAAACTCAGAGGCTGTGTGCCAGTCTGTGTAGTCCTTCCTTCCCCCTTGTGTGCAAGCAGCCCACACACTCCCCCAAAATTTTAAGGCTGTCCTTCTGTGTAAGATCAGAATGGGCTGCTTTCTAGAGATCCCCTCTGTTATCACACTCACAGATCACACCAGCCCCAAAAGCCATGAGTTTTTCTAGTTGCAGACTTCCCTCGGTCATTCAACTCCCATAGTGTGCATGTTTCTCTGTCTGGCCAGGACCAGAGACCTCACCTTATCCAAGGTGAAATCTGACCTTTCCGTGATGGAGTGCAGAGCTCCTCTAATCCGCATGGTCGAGCCAATTGGAGACCAGTGGTCTGGGGTTCGAAGCTGTTCAGTGGGTTCCTCAGTTGTAGATTTTCAGGCTTCCAATAATATCCAGTTGTCCCTTCAAGATGACGTGGTCTCTGCATCCAAGCCGGTGGCTCTATGAGGAGACACAACAGCAGTGGGGGCTTGCCCGGTGTGACCCTCAGCTTTTCTTTCTATCTGCTCTGGGACAAGGCTCGGGATACATGTGTCTACTCAGCTGCCATTTTTTTTCTCATCCTTGATGTTACTCATGAATACTTGTCTTAACAATCTGTTACTAATATAATTTATTATTTTTGTTTTTTTGAAAAATTATATATTTTATTATTGTCTTTGAATGAAAGTTTGATTGGGTATTAAAATTTGTGTTAATACTTATTTTTCCTCTGTACATTGAGTATATAATTCTTTTGAGTCATGACTTTTTTTGGTGCTTGCTGGGAGTGTTATTGCAATTCTTTAACAGGTAATATGTTATATATATATATATATATATATATATATATATATATGTTATATATATAGTTTTATATATATATATAAAAGTTTTAATATAAATATATATATGTTATATATATAGTTTTATTGCCAATGGTCTAATCATGGATTTATTTTTATTTTCTTGAAGGAAACTCATTGTTCTTTCTTTCAACTATTCTAGGAATTTTTCAGTCTTTATTACCTTAACATGCCTCTTTCCATTTCCTCTATTCTTCTATACTGAAACTCCTACTAAAGATATGTTGTAAATCATCATTTTAGCCTCTTAACTTCAATATTCTTTCTTTTTACTTTTTCATATTTATTTTAAAATATTTTTATTTCAGAGAGGAAGGGAGAGAGAGATAGAAACATCATTAATGAGCTATAATTATTGACCAGCTGCCTCCTGCACAACCCCTAATAGGGATTGACCCCACAATTGGAATATGTGCCCTAACCAATCCTGGTTCATAGGTCAACTCTCAACCACTGAGCCACTTTATTTTCCAGTCAACTTACTTTTACTTAAGTTACTTTTAATAAGGGGTTTAACCAGTTGACCTACATTTTTATTAAAATAACTTCATATTCCATTGATAGAAAAAGAGAACAATTTTATTTCATTTATTTTTAAATTAGAGGCCTGGTGCACGAAATGCACAGGGGTGGGGGGATGTCCCTCATCCCAGCCTGCACCCTCTCCAATCTGGGACCCCTTCAGGGATGTCCGACTGCCCGTTCAGGCCCGATACTAGGATCGGGCCTGAACGGGCAGTCAGACATCCTTCTCACAATCCAAGACTGCTAGTTCCAAACTGCTCACCTGCCTGCCTCCCTGATTGCCCCTAACCGCTTCTGCCTGCCAGCCTCATCACCCCCTAACCACTACCCTGCCAGCCTAATTGATGTCTAACTGCTCTCCTGCCAGCCTATTTGCCCCAGCTTCCCTTTTCTTCCGGCATGGTCACCCCTAACTGCCCTCCCTTGCAGGCCTGGTTCCTCTAAACTGCCCTCCCCTGATGGCCTGATTGCCAACAACTGCCTTCCCTTGTAGGAACCTCCCTATGGCCCTCCACTGCTGGCCATCTTGTGGTGGCCATCTTGTGTCCACATCGGGGCAGGATCTTTGACCACATGGAGGCACCCCTCTTGTGTGTTGGAATGATGGTAAATCTGCATATTACTTTTTTATTAGATAGGATAGAAGCCTGGTGCAAGGGTGGAAGCCAGCTGGTTTGCCCTGAAGAGTGAACCAGATCAAGGTGGGGGTTCTCTTGGAGCATGGTGCGGCTTGGGTGAAGGGCCTGTTGTGGTGTGCAGGCCAGCCAAGCCCCCCCAGCCACACAAGCAGAAGCCCTGGGATTAATTTATGTTCTACAATTGAAACTTTGTAGCTTGGAGTGGAGCCAAGCCTTTTGCTCATTCTGTGCTGACAGCCATTTCTGTTTGGCTTTATTTAAATTCTATAATTGAAACTTTGTAGCCTAGATTGGAGGCCTAGGTGCTAGGGCTGCAGAAGCTTGGCTTACTCCATATCCAGGCAACCGTGGCCTCTGCTTTCTCTATCTCCATGGCTGCTGCCATTTCTATTGGGGTATATCTTCTATAATTGAAACTTTGTAGCATTGAGTGGAGGCCTAGACCAGGAACAGCAGGCAGAAAGCTTGTCTTCCTCCACTGCTGGGGAAACCCAAGCCTCCCTCTTGCTCTCAATAGCCGCAGCCATCTTGGTTGGGGTTCATTTGCATAATTTGCTCTTGATTGGCTGATGGGTGTGGCTGTCAGTATGGCTTGATTGGAGGTGAGGTCATTTTGCATATTGCTCTTTTATTAGATAGGATATGTTTGTTCTTCTTATGAAATCATGTAATGTTTCCTCTTTATGCTTTAATAACCTTAAATATTTTTTTTACTTTAAGTAATTTCTATCATAGTTTTCTATTTCTGGCAGGTCTTAGAGTCTAATTATACTACATATTGCACCTGCTAACTGTTTTACTTATTGAGTGTTTCCTGTTGTATTGTGTTATTTCAGCTGGTGTACCTTCAGGGAGGCAGTGTGTGTGTGTGTGTGTATATATATATGTTGGTATCCTAAGAATATGTTCTATGCTATGGGCTTTTTTGCTGCTGACATGTGTCCCAGAGGTATCAGTAGCATGGGTGGGCATTACTATGCCATGAAATTTATATAAATTTATATACCAAGATTATTCAATATGCAAGCCTATGATTACAATTATTGGGATCAAGTTTCTTTGTTACATTCCTTTGCTATTGGGCATTTTTTTCTAGATTATTTCTTCAATGAGGATGTGGTAAACTTTAAGTGTCAACATAATATATCCCCATTCCCTATCTGTCAGGAGCTTACATTTTTTCCCTTTCACTATGTGGTTACTGTATATAGATACCAAAATTATTATACTAACAAGGCCACTGTCTCTGTTACGTAGAACAAACAGAGTAGGAAGTCATATATGAAATTACCTGTTTTTCTTTCTAAATATATTGATATGTCTCATTTTTTAGTGTCTTATTTGTAATTAAACCTGAAGTATAATTGACATTATATTAGTTTCAGTTGTACAATATAGTCATATTTGTGTGTATTGTGAGATCACAATAAGCCTAGTTAACATCTGTCATTATACATAGTTATAAATTTTTTTTCTGTGATGAGAACTTTTAAGATCTACTCTCTTAACAACTTTCAAATATGCAGTACAGTATTATTAACTATTGTCACCATGTTGTATATTATGTCCCCTGGACTTAATTTCAAAGCTGAAAATTTATACCTTTTGACTCTCTTTACCCATTTGGTCTGCCCTTCACTCATCTGCCTCTGGTAACCATCAATATGTTCTCTGTATCTATGAGTTTGTGGGTTCTCCACCCCCTAGATTCTATGTGTAATGAGATTATGTCATATTTGTCATTCTTCGTCTGACTTATTTAACTTAGCCTGATGCCCTCAAGGACCATTCATGTTGTCACTAATGGTAGTAAGTGACCTGGCTTTTATGTTACAATTTTATCTGGCACTAAACTTTCAATTTAATCTATTTATTTTTTGAGAAAGATATATATAGAGAGGGTTATAGATTCATTCATTGGTTGCTTTTTGTATGTGCCCTGACTGGGGACCAATCCCACAACCTTGGCATATTGGGATGACACTCTAATTAACTGAGCTATTTGGCCAACCAAGGGTTCAATTTAGCCTTCCTGTTCATTGCACCCTATATATCTTTTATAACCAACCTGAATGAATATATATTATATATACTTACATATATATATATATATAATGCATGTATATATAGTATATTTTAGGTAACTTTTGAAAAACATGTAAATCAGCCTGACTAACATTTAACTATATTGATTTCCAAAGCTCACTAAAGCCCTTAATATTTTATCACTCATTTGATGCAATAAAAATATTATTTTTCCAGAAATTCGATCTCTAAAACTTTTTAATTGTCATCATAGTAAAGAGGGATTTTTTGGAGATGTAAAATATGTAAAATAAACTTGCATTTTTTCCTTTTCCTCATCCTTCTCTTTCTTTCTACCTTCCTGCAATTTAGGAGTAAAGAATGACGACAGTGGTTGACCCACCCAGGGGCTGGGCATCCCCACGGTATCCAGAGAGAAGTACGTTCACAACCCTGCTATCCTTACTGGGTGCCTCCCACAGCTTTCTCCATCACAGTGGCTGTGATGCAGCCTTCCTATTCTTTTTAGATTATAATTTTTCCTTGTTTCTAATGCTCATTGCACATTATATTTGTGCTTCAAGGTCAAATGGGAATTATATACTTTTCCTTTCAGCTAAAGTTAGAGAAAAATATGTAAATTAGTTTGGCTAACATTCAAAGACATTTATTCCCACATTGAGATATTTTTCTTAGTTTTTTTTTGCCCTTGTATTTTCCTTCTTACAATCACTACATATTAATTATATAATGAGATGGAAAGGTCAATATGTCTTTTCTTTCCTCTTTGCAAAGGTTTTCTATGCCTTTTTCACATGCTTAAAAAATTCAATAAAGTGCAAACTATTTTATTATCGCACATTATTTTTTCATTATGTTTTTTTAAAAAATAAGAGAAAATAAACAAATGGGAATACTTCAAAATAAAAAGCTTCTGCACAAAAATAAACCACAAATGAAATGAAAAGAGAGCCCAATGAATTAGAGAATGTAATTGCCAATGAAACATCTGATAAGGGGTTGATTTCCAAAATATATAGGGAACTCATACATCTTAACCAAAGGAAGACAAACAATCCAACTTAAAAATGGACAAAGGACCTAAATATATACTTCTCCAAAGTGGACATACACATAGCCAATAGACATATGAAATGCTCAAGTCACAAATCATCTGAGAGATACAAAATAAAATGGCAATGAGTTATCACCTCACACCTGTCAGAATGGCTACTATCAACAAATTAATGAAGGACAAGTACAGGTAAGGATGTGGAGAAAAAGAACACTAGCACACTGCTAGTGCTGAAGTCACTGTGGAAAACAGTATGGAACTTTCTAAAAAAGTAAAAAAGATGGAACTCCCATTTGACCTAGTGATCCCATTTCTAGTAACATATCCTAAGAAACCAAAACATCAATATAAAATAATATATGCAAACCTATGTTCATAGCACTGCAATTTATAATAGCTAAGATCTGGAAACAGCCCAAGTGCCCATCAGCAGATGAGTAGATAAAAAAGCTGTGGTGCATTTACAGCATGGAATACTATGCAGCTGTAAAAAAGGAAGAACTCTTACCATTTGCCACAGCATGGATGAACCAGGAGAGCATTTTGCTAATCAAAATAGGCCAGTTAGAGAAAGACAAGTATCACATGATTTCACTTATATGTGGAATCTAATGAACAAAATAAACTGATAAATAACATAGAACCAGAGACATAGAAACATGGATCAGAATGATGAACTTCAGAGGGAAGGGAGGGGTTGAGGGGTGAGATGAGAGGGAAGTGACTAACTGGGGAATTTATATGCATACATGCATAAACCATGGATACAGACAATAGTATGGTGAAGGCTTTGGAGGGGTGGGTATAGAGTGGAAGGGTCAATGGGAAAAATACAAATACCAATGGAATATCTGTAATACTTTCAAAAATATGGATAAATAAAAAAATAAGGTTACAATAGAAACACTCTTTTACAATAGCACTTTTTTCTTTTTCTTATGATGTCTACTAGAGGCCTGGTGCATAAAAATTCATGCACTGGAGGGGGGTCTCTCAACCGGGCTTGCCTTCTCTCACAGTTTGGGAGCCCTCAGGGGTGGGAGGAGACCCAGCAATTAGGGAAAGGCGATACCCTCATCACACCTCTGCTACTGCCACTGTCAGCAGTGTAAACTTTGGCCTGCCCTGGTTACTGAGCCTTGGGTGGCTCTGGGTGTCTTGGCAGCTAACATCTGAGGCTTGCCTATGCCTTGAGCCAGCCCAAAGCACAGGCAAGCCTCATATGTGGGACTGAGGGACCGAGGGGACTGGGGGACTCCAGAGGAAGGCATGTGAAGTGGCGAGATTTTCCTGAGGGTAGGCCTGGCCGTGCAGCATGCCTGCCACCTCAGTGGGGCTGAGGGGACTGGGTGCTGCCATCATGTGGCTGTGAGTGCCCCCATCTTTGAGGGCATGACAGCCAATTAGCATATTTACTTCTTATTGGCTGTGGGCACTGTCATATTTGTGGTCAATTAGCATATTTCATCTCTATTAGCTAGGATGAGGAAAATTAATATCCAATGAGCCACTATTTCACCATAACCCATCAGTTAGAAAGTGGACAGCCCAGAGAGTTAACCTACAAGTCAGAGATTTGGCAAGTGAGCTATAGAGACTACTTCAGATTGTCATGGGGAAAAGGGGGAATCTAAAGTCATTGAAAAATAATTATAAAAACTTAAAAAATACATTTTGAAAGCCATTGATTTAGTAGACTGTACACCTAGAAAGATACATACTCTACAGTGCATGTGGACCTTGTTTTACAATTTACAAGTATAAATTTTTCAACATAGTGAAGTCATAGTTTAAAATCTAATTATATTTTACTACCATGTTTTATTTCAAGAAAATAGTTGATAGTGTTTTAAAAATTAAAATTAGATTATTTCATAACTTTTTGTGGATTTAAAAATATTTTTTATTGATTTTTTACAGAGAGGAAGGGAGAGGGATAGAGAGTTAGAAACATCAATGAGAGAGAAACATCAATCAGCTGCCTCCTGCACACCCCCAACTGGGGATGTGCCCACAACCAAGGTACATGCCCTTGACCAGAATCAAACCTGGGACCCTTCAGTCTGCAGGCTGACGCTCTATCCACAGAGTCAAACTGAGTAGGGATTTTTATGGATTTTTGAGAATTGAGTTTTATAAGTCAGTGAACTTCTATTAACTAATGTAGTGCCATTTGTTGAGTTCCAAATTGATATTTTTTCTTATTGAGTTGATACTTTTAGATCATCTTTAATACTTTTAAATCCTTATTTGGATGTACTGTTATCTTATTGGTGATTATACTTTACCAAGCTATTTAAAAAAATATCCTATAATTGGCAAATAACATGTTATTAGGAGCAATTTTAACGTAAAGCAACTCTTTGTAAAACCGAGTTTTATCATTTGATGAGAATCTTTTAAAGATGATGAAATATTCACCAAACGACAAAATGAATTAATGTTTTTAAAGATCATAGAATTTTTAGTATCCCAGTGTCATTCTGTATATGAGGCATTGATAGTCTTTCCTTGAATTATTTTCTTTTTCTACCTTGGGCATCTTCTTGTCACAACTCTCATAAATATTCTCCTTACATGAGGGGCAAGAGGGTGGGTGACCCTGAGGGAAAAGTGGTGACCTGGTGAGCTCTTCAGTCTTTGGAGCACCTGTTATCCATGGATTCCAAAGCACTTAATTCTGTTTGATGGTCCTGTGAGTTAAGAAGTGCTTTACTACTCGGCTGTGAGCTTGTCATAGGTCTCCAGCACATTATTGAAAAATACAACCCTGAGCTATTTTCCTGACTCCTGGGTCAATGTTCAGGTCAATAGATGACACTTGAGCATTGGCTGACAGGGAACTGGGGAACTAATGGTTAACATTACTAGTCAATCTTCTTGCTTACTGTTTATCCATATGTACAAAACCTACAAAGCAAAATATTTCCACACTGAATGATTTTAGTAAATGGAGAATTATAATCTTCTCCCATGGAAATATAAATAATTTAAAAAGCACATGATTGTGCTATGAACAACCAAAGTCAAGGAAAAGAATAAGTAAAAAAGACCTGTGATAAAATATAATTTGGGGGAACTATATTAAGGCATAAACCTTTTATGAGATATTTATAGACTGACTTTGTAAAGCAACTTTGCATTTGACCGTGTTTATTAGTGAATGGGAATTTATTTCCCTATATTGAATGAGCATTTCTTGGCAGGCAAACTGTGCACAAGCTACAATGAGCTTCAATGGAGAGCTTTCACAGTCCCTTCCCACTGAGTTGAAAGCCTTCTTATATTCTCTCAAGTGTGTTTCTTTTCCCATGGAGGATGGCTTTGCTGAAAATTGTTTCCTCTTCTCTTGATTATTGAATCAGATATTATATTCAGTTCTTCAATACTTTATAGAATGTTGGTGAAAAATAAAATATGAGAGTGACTCTTGCCTATATTTTGAAGGCTATGTAGATTCAGCTCTAAAGAATTTAGTGGGGTGAAGCCAGGACTGGAAGAGGGATATTATTTAAATACTTTTCTCTTTCTCTTAACTGCTCCCTCTACCTCCCTGCCTTCACTATTATAGCATTCTTCCTTTCCAGCATTTTCTTTATATCTCAACAGCCAGCCCTCAACATCCCTATGTCTCCCTTGAGCACCCATTGACTTCATACTAAAGAATTCACATAAACCAAAAGTAATTTGCTGTAATTCCCAAACAGATCAGAATTAATTCAATAATAAAAAAGAAAATCTATATTCTAGATTTTTCTTTTCTTTGTATTCCTTCTTTTTCAGCCTTAATAATATTAACCTGACCCTAGAATGTTGTTTGTTTACTAAGAAAACAGTAGATGCAATTAAAGCACACAAGATAAATATCATAAAATGTGTACCCACACTTCAATTCAAATGTTAAGGACTGCAGAAGTCTCCAAATTTTGATATACTTTAACTTGGCCACTTCAGAATTAAATTATGTATCATAAAAATATGAGCTAAATCTCATTACCATTAAACTCTAACATTTCTGTCTTTTTCGGTAGGCATACTGTAATAATTGTACTTTATCTATTTTGACTAATTGAGTTTAACTGTGACATCATAAACTCTGGAGCTAAACTCCTCTGAACCTGTCTGTCAAGTCCTACCCATACCCGAGGTTTCTCATGTAAAAAATAAAGATGGGATTGTTGCATTAAATGAGCTTGTAAGTACAGTGTTTGGCACAGGCACATCATACATACCATCTACGTGTTTTCTTCTGTCATTATTTAATCTTTATCAAAGATTTTATTGAGCTCTTACTACATGCCATACTAACAGTATTGGAGGGCTGATATTAATTCAATTAAAATTCAGGCGAGAAATACAGTTGATGTAACATAAGTCCACACAACAGGGGTAGCTGTCTTATGTTAGAGAGAATGGTAAGTCTTCAGCAAAAAAGAAACATTTAAGCTGAGATCCAAAGGATTATAAGAGTTCATAAGTTTAGGAATGGGAGGAATGTTCTAGAGAGAAGTTGCCAAAGTAAGAGAGGAGGTAATTGATGTTAAAATGTCTGAGAGAGTGGGAGGAAAATTAATCTAATATCAGCAGAAGGAATTCACCCATTTAAGTAAGGAGATATTAGGAGACTGGGACAGGTGCAGGTAAGTTCATGGGCATAAGAGTATGGAGGTTTCCTCTTCTTCTGCTGTTTACTCTGTGAAGTACAAGATGAAGCTATGCGCTAATGTTTCCTGGAGAGTTCCGGGGATTTGAGGATTGTGCAGATGGTCTGAAATATTTGCATGGAGAACAGAAACATAGCTTGGCCAATTAAAACTGTACAATTACTAGAAAATACAGATGGTTTCATTAAGATTGGTGATATTAATTTACTTAAAGGTGTCGATAATTGCTGCTGTTGTTTTTTTCTCTAGCAGTGATCCAATGCCTGAGGTTAGGGCTGATGAAAGACTGTTTGGACCCTTTAAACTTGGGCTCTTTCAAATGGGTAAAAAACAAAGACAAAAGAAAAAGGAAGTTAGATATTACAAATGCAATGCTTAGAATCATGTTCTTCCATCAGACTTTAACTTGGAGCTAAACTGGTAGGGAGGAAGGTAAAGTTATAGAGAGACTAATTATAGATAGACACTAGATGGATCCAAGTTTTCAGTTGCAATAGGTTTTAGCATTGTAGTTAAATAAAATAAAATAATAAAAAACCTAGTAGTGATCAGAGAGCAGAATTCTTAAAATAAAAATGTTAATGTTGGGAGGGATCAGAGATGGGAAGATCCAGTGTTCATCTGGGAAAGGGGATGACCAAAGAGAAGGCGAGGACTTAAAGAAATTGAGAGGCCAGCATTGGGGATGAGTTGTCCATGTGGCTTTTAAAATCTCCCAGGGTGACTGCAGAAATTGTTATGAATAGAGAAATTGTGAGCCAAGTGCAAAGATTTCAACAAATGTGAGGGCTGGGATCTTGACAGATGTGATTGTGAGAATAATATAGTAGAATGGAATGAGCCTCCAAAAAGCAGAGTTTTATTATAAAAGCATAAGGGAATGATTGTCTGGTGATATCGACATGAACAGTTCATAAAGGAAAAAGCAATTTTGTAACTTGCTTTTGAAAGAAAGTATGGTTTTCATGATTTTCTCATAATTTGTCATTAAAATAAATTCTTTTGCTTTTCACATAATTAAAGGTGGAATGTCAGTTTTGGCTTAGGGCCTAAAATGTCCTTTTAAAACTTGCCTGCCTTTGGAAATTTCAGTATTATTTAAAGAGTTTTGTTTTATATGTCAACATAAACACACACAACACACACATTCTTTCTGTAGGTAGAAATTCCATTATATCAGATATTTGATAGTATACTGATACACTGTAAGTATTCAAAGGTTATGAAAATATGTTAGAGTAAAATATGTTTTACAAAATATTTTAAAAATACAAGAGAAAAAATTATGATGACTTAAGTATGTATTAAATAGTCACATACAACTTTATCCAGGCTCATACATTAGAAAGGTGGTTTAATCACCCATAAAAAAATTATCTCTTCTATGTTCATGAAGCATGACATTTCAATTGCACAGACAATAAAAAATTACATGAAAAGACGGAAATGATTTACTGTATGGGAAGCATCAAGACTGAGGTTACCATGGTGAATCACCCAAGGTCAAGTGAGTTTGACCAACGATGGACAACCTTCGCTTGTCACCTAGGATGGAACTGCTCTGTTAGTTGGTTTCCTTTGTAAATAACAAAAATTACTGTGTTGGGTCTGTTACCATTATTTACTCATGCTAAATTCAAATTTGTAATTTTGAAACCCACATTGTTGTTAAGAAATTATTAGAAGAGTATTGATGTTTTTCAGAACCTCATAAATTTCAGCCGTGCTCCATAACCCTTTCCTGAAAATGTGGGTAGGTTAGAAAATGTTTACACATTTTAGGTGTAACTTGAAAGAGATTCCAGTTGCATTGTAGTTTTTAATATTTAACCAGAATAATCTTTATTATAGATTCTATCTTTATTCTATTTGGGGGGAGAGGAAAAGAGTATAGTGTATATATACTATAAAATACTATAATGCATAATTAATGCCTTAAAATATGTTCGAAATTCTGGGATGTTCACATCTTGCTGTTTTTCAGATATGTTTTGTTGATGCATAGAAAGAAGACTGTACTAATAAATGTCTCTTGAATTACACATGGTATAAGGAAATGAAAGCCTTTGGGTTATGAATCTTGGATTTAAAGAGGCAGTCATCAAATATTTAAGATGAAAATGCAGTAACACATGCTTGCTGTCATATGTAAGTTCGGCGAATGTTATGACAAGGTTTTTAAAACATTCATAGTTGGAGTATTTTTATGGAAATATTCATTAATTCAAACAGACATTCATATCTGGCAACCTGCATTTTAATCGTGATTTCTGGCTACATGAGAAAATCAGTAAAGCGGTGAAAGGAAGGGTGAAATATATAGCAATCATGTTTAAATTATACATTATAAGGCATACATATCTGTATGTTATCATATTATGCATTAAATTTCATGCATAAATCATATTGTTATAATTCTGGTGTTGCCAAAAGGCACAAAATATGACAAACAGGAATGGGCATGTAGATATTATCATATTCAATAATTCAATGAGCATTTGTTTTATGTAAATTAACTTTCTGTTAATAAAATTATACTCATTTATTACACCACTTCCATATGATAATTAAAAAAGTCTTTTTTCCCCTCTAGAAAATCATTATAAAATGTAAATAATGCATTTGTTTCATATCTATATAAACAAGGTTTTACCATTAGATTAGTTTTGGAAATAAAAGCATTATTGATTTCTGTAATAATTTTTATAATATTGCTACATTGCAGCTGAAGCAGCTAATCTCATTTTTGTGGAGAACCCTATACATTTAAAGCAGTGTTTAAACTTTCTGAAAGTAAACAAGCTTAAGTTTTGCAGAAAGTATACTTTTGGAAAGTATACTTTGTGAACAAGCAGAATTTCTCCTCTCAGCACTGGATCCTTCTATCAATGAAAGTAACATTGAAAGCTGATCTAATCAACTCTTGATTTCTCTATATAACTTTCTGAAAATCAGTAGGAGTCACAATGATAAGAAAATATTTAATAAACCCCCAAATGGCTGACTTAAAAACCATAAAAAAGTTATAAAATGTCCTTTTCAATGATAACAAATTGTAATATTGCAAAAAGTCACTGCCCACATTTCTTTTGGAAAAAATTGAGCAGCTTTCTCTAATGGGGATTATACTCCTCCTCACTTTTGTTATATCCTCACATTTTAATGGTTTATTCAGGTCATTCTATTTAATAAAAGAGTAATATGCAAATTGACCATACCTTCGCTACACCCAATAAGCCATGCCCACCAGCCACGCCCACTGGTCAATCAGGAGTGATATGCAAATTAATACCCAACCAAGATGGCTGCTGCCCATGGCAGGGTGATCACTGTGTTCCCAAGGCCAGAAAAAGCCTCAGCAAGAGTCTTTTTCTGGTCTTGGGTAGGCAGTCAGGCCAGAGCTGGGGTGGAGCCAGCCAGCGATGCACCCCATGGTAGGGCGATCACTGGCTGGGGTCCCCTGGCTGAAGCCCCCTGCCCAAGGACACTTTCGGCCTTGGGAAGGCTGGGAGTGAGCCATCAATAGGACATCCCCTAATGGCTCCCAGTATGTGTGAGGGGGCAGGTTGGGCTGAGGGACCACGAATTTCGTGCACTGGGCCCCTAGTATAATTATAAGCTTAGAACATGATCTACTGAAGTGCACTACAGTTTCTGATGGAGCCCTGCAAGTATTCACTGAAAATAATGAGCCTGTGATTGTCTACTATTGTGCTGTACATCTGAAACCAGTACAGAATAATATTGAATGCAAACTACTAGTAAATTGAAAAATAAAATTAAGTGAGTGTATCTTTTAGATGCCTCAAGTTTTACATTATTGTTATGAATGTAATGCTTATAAAATTTTACCCTCCTTTAAACAGGCTAAGATTTTCTCTTGAAAGAAGACCAATAAAATGAAAGAAGTTCCATTTTAAAGTTTAGGTAGCAAACTTTAGCATCAAAATAAAGAGCACTTAATATACACTAATTAGATGTATTGGTTCTGCATTAGCAATGGGACTTCTATAATATTGCTATGGGCAGCCTCATGACATTTCCAACATTTGAATTTTTTGACCTATAAGAACAGTGGTTTCATATGATTCAACGTAAGATAGCATGCATAAGTGCTCACAGAGATATTTTACTGTACCTGCTGTAATTTTGTACAATGTATGGCCAACCAAAACATAGTGCAGTGTGAATTCTCTTCCCTAGAAAGCGAACTGAATTAGGAACTTATATTCTATTCAGGATTTTCTGCCACCCCCTCACTGAACCCCATCATGCCAGCCACAAAACTTCTCTGAGTCTTAGTTGTTGACTTATTTTCTGGGGGTATCATAGTTAGAGTGCTTCAGATCATAGTAGAAGCATAGCCACAGTGGCACCAGCCAAACAAGCTACTTACGTGCTTCCGAGGTCCAATGATGTCATTAAAAGCCCAGATCCTATCATCTTTCCTCTCTACTGATGCTCTGAGAGTTTGGGACTCAAGATAATCTGCTCCTGATGGCACAATGGATACAGTAGCATTATCTTCTCCCACAGCAATGTCCACAGGCACATACCTATATTGTGGACTGTTATGAGGCCAAGGAAAATCTTTCCTAGAAATTCTACTAAAATCAACTGAAATCTTATTGTCTGAGATTATATTACATGCCCATACCTATATCAATCACTGGCAAAGAGGAAAATATCATTTTTTTGGTCTTGAGTTAGTTAGTTAAAAGGCCCCTTCCTTGAGCTTATAAATTCAAAGAGGATCAGAAATCCAACAAAATTAGGTCCTGTAAACCAAGAGAAAGGAGAGGATGCTTATGTAGGTAATATGCAACAGAGTTCTGAAAAGTGGGTATAAGAAGGTGAAATGATATAGAAATAATGTGTAAATACTTGCAATAAAAGTAGTTACCCTATATAAAAAGAGGTAATATGCAAATTGACTATCACTCCAACACACAAGATAGTCACCCCCATGTGATCAAAGATGGCTGGCAGGGGAGGGAAGTTGTGGGAGATGAGGCCAACAGGGGAGGGCAGTTGGGGGCAACCAGACCTTAGGGGAGCACAGTTAGTTGACCAGGCCAGCAGGGGAGGCCAGTTAGGGGTAACCAGGCTGGCAAGGGAGCAGTTAGGTGTCAATCAGGCTGGCAGGAAAGTGGTTAGGGGGTGATCAGGCAGGCAGGTGAGCGGTTGGGAGCCAGCAGTCCTGGATTGTAAAAAGGTTGTCCTGTGGGATTGGGCCTAAATGGGGTCCCATATTGGAGAGGGCACAGGCTAGACTGAGGGACACCCCCCTATGCATGAATTTTGTGCACCAAGCCTCTAGTTTTAAAATAGTTATTGGTCATGTTAAATAAAGAGCTATAAAATTTGCATGGGGTAACATGGGGATGTGGGAACACACTATAGCAAGACTTCAAGAACATTTGGCTAATTTGCTCAATTTTCTGGTATTTTAAAATGCATAACCATGTGCAGGGGAGTTGGGAAGGGCATGTGCTGGGGAGTTGGGAAGGCTAGGGGGAGGTCAAGGGGGGGGGGAAAGGAAACATATGTACTACTATTTATAATACTTTAAACAAAAAAATAAATTAAAACAAGAATTTTTAAAAACATTCTTGGATAAAACTTGAGTAGACTCAATGCCTAATACTTAAGACTCATTGACTTTACTTTGCCGTATGAGACTAACCTATATTTAAGTCCAAACATCTAGGTAGGAAAGTCACCACTATCCTGAAGACTCTCTGTGTGTGTGTGTATAAACTACTCTTTTTAAAAAATATTTATTGTTCAGTTTTATTAATTACATTGTTCCCACTTTTTTATCCCCCTATATCTCTCCTCTACCCTGTACCCATCCCACCCTCCACCCTCACCCCCCTCCCCACAGTCCTCTCCCATTGTTGCAAGATTTTTATCTAGTCTCTTGCTGTACTTCCCACACCCCTTTTCTCCCCAGAATCGTCAGTCCATTCCCTCTCTATGTCCATGATTCTGTTATATTCACCAATTTATCCTGTTCATCAGATTATTAATTCACTTGATTTTTAGATTCATTTGTTGATAGATGTGTATTTGTTGTTCATAATTTATATTTTTACCTTTTTCTTCTTCCTCTTCTTAAAGAATATCTTTCAGCATTTCATATAATATTGATTTGGTGGTGATGAACTCCTTTAGCTTTTTCTTATCTGCAAAGCACTTTATCTGATCTTCAACTCTGAATGATAGCTTTGCTGGATAGAGTAATCTTGGTTGTAGATTCTTGCTATTCATCACTTTGAATATTTCCTGCCACTCCCATCTGGCCTGCATCATTTCTGTTGAGAAATCCGCTGACAATCATATGGGTGCTCCCTTATAGGTAACTAACTGTTTTTCTCTTGCTGCTTTTAATGTTCTCTCTTTATCTTTTGCTCTTGGCATTTTAATTATGATGTGTCTTGGTGTGGTACTCTTTAGATTCCTATATCTTGGGGTTCTGTGTATTCTTGGGCTTTTAAGTCAGTTTCTTTCACCAGGTGGGGGAAGTTTTCTGTCACTATTTCTTCAAGTAGGTTTTCATTAACTTGCTCTCTCTCTTTTTCTGGCACTCCAATAATTCGGATGTTGGCATGCTTGAGGTTGTCCCTTAGGCTCCTTACACTAACTTCAATTGTCTGGATTCTTTTTGTTTCTTGCTTTTCCAGCAGAGTGGATTTTGCTTCTTTGTATTTCAAATCTTTGACTTGGTTCTTGCGGCCCTCTGGATTGCTTTTAGGACTTTGTGTAATATTTTTTATTTCAGTCAGTATATGCTTGATTTCTAGTTGGTCCTTTTTCATGTCCGTTAGGGTCTTGTTTATATCCTCAGAGGTCTTGTTCATTTCCTTGTAGGTCTCACTCATTTCCTTGTAGATCTCATTCATTTCCTCGTTAGTCTTGTTTATTTCCTCGTAGTTCTCATTAAGTTCATCGGCCTTTTCTAGGAGCCTCTTGAAAAGCCTTATAACTGTGGTTTTGAACTCTATGTCTAGTCGTCTTTTTTCCTCCATTTCTTTCACATCTGATTTCTTTCCATATCTCTGCATGGTGGCTGCTTTATGTGGTAGATGTCCTCTAAGGGACAATGGCTCAGCCTCCCCAGTTACCTGAGGTGGGTACTCTTACTGCAATCCTTTATGGGTTGTACAGTATTTTTGGATTTAAGCCCAGCTTGTTGTTGTTAGCCCTAGGAGGGTTTGACCTCCAGGCCAATTGGCTGTGAAGGGAGACTGTGTTCAGGTTGGATGGGTGGAGTCTCTGAGCTGAGCAGGCAGCCTCAGCATCAGCAACATGCTATGCAGCACTCGCATGCGGGTCTCTGTTGGATGGGAATGGTTGCAGGCACCTCCAAGAGAAAGCCGCTAGTCTCTATCCCTTGCCAGACAACTCTGCCTCTCCCCAAATGAGTCTGCACGCCCAAAGTTTCACCCAGGGTTATTACACAAAGCAGTGTGGTGGTCTCCGGGACCAGTGAGCAAGTCGCCAGGGAGCAAGTCACCCATCTGTGCTGTCGCAAGGGAGCAAGTCGTCAGGGAGCAGTTTACGTATGCAAACTGCTATTCCGAGCAACCTGGATTCTCAGACTAGGAGACCTCTGCTGCGCCCGGCTTCCACGATGCGTACCCCGGACCTCAGACCTCGCCTGGCACTGGGGAATCCATGCTGTGGGACATCTCCGCCCTCCCAGTTGGCGAAATCTAGCCGGGGTTGCTGCTGCCAGCCCAACAGCCCGCATGCGCTGCCATGGCTCCTAACCTCTGATTCCGCGCATATCTTCAAGGCTGCGCTCCACTGCTCTTCTGAGTCTCAGTGTCCTACCTTTACTTTTATTTGTGGAGTTTTCACTCAGCCAGCTGTCTTGTGATTCTGGATGATGTTTGTTTTGTTGTTATGCTGTAGTTTTTGAATTGTTGCACAGGGCAGAACAGTAGGTGTTTACCTATGCCGCCATCTTGGTTCCTCCCTCTACACTACTCTTTTATTCATTCATCCCACAAACACATATTGGCTGCATACTATGAGTGAACCATTTAACAAGGTGTTGTGGATAGTACAAAACAGAAAAAGATAGGTAAGTTAGATTAAGGAAAAATACCCATAGAAGTCTGTATGGATACCATGGGTAGATTTCACCTGGGATGAACTTTCAAGAATATGAAATGAAATGAGTAAAATTGAATATAATGTTGTATAATTATAAACCAGTCCTAATTGTAACCTGAAATTATGTCTTTCCTACACTTTTGGAATTGAAATACCCTATCTTTAATAAAATGATGGGTTTTAAAACTATTCTTACCTGACATAACTACATATTGGATATGGCAGGCTCTGAATTTATTTTATTTTATTAACACACTGCTCCATGAAATTTCAGTCTTGAAATACAACTGACAGAGACTGAGAACTAAAGGGACTGAGTTTAGGGAATTTAGTTTGAATGAAATAATGCAAGAGGAATCAGGAAATTTCTCATTTTCTGTCAGCTGCCCTGCTTTTTCACATATTTAATCCTGGGAATAGATTGTTCTCCCATAAGAAGCAGGCAAGGGATGGCATGGGCATGCTTGTAGGTATGTTTTAGAGACAGAAAGGTGTGGGAGTATGGGGGAGGTAGCAAACAAGTATTTGGGTTGTAAAACACTTTTCTTCATGCAAAATAAGTAGGAAGAACTGTAATGGTAACAATGAGTCTGGAATCTCAATTTATTCATAGAAAAATATAGTTTGCTGTCATTTTGTTATGTTGAATATATACTGACAATTAAGATATTTTATTTATTTATTTATTTATTTATTTATTTTTCTTTATTGTTCAGTTTATTAATTACATTATTTCCCCTTTTTTATCCCCCTATATCTCCCCTCCACCCTGTACCCATCCCACCCTCCACCCTCACCTCCCCCTCCCCAATGTCCTCTCCCATTGTTGCAAGATTTTTGTCTAGTCTCTTGCTGTACTTCCCACACCCCTTTTCTCCCCAAGAATCGTCAGTCTGTTCCCTCTCTATGTCCATGTTTCTGTTATATTCACCAGTTTATCTTGTTCATCAGCCTATCAATTCACTTGATTTTTATGTTCATTTGTTAATAGATGTGTATTTGTTGTTCATAATTTATATTTTTACCTTTTTCTTCTTCCTCTTCTTAAAGAATATTTTCAGCATTTCATATAATACTGGTTTGGTGGTGATGAACTCCTTTAGCTTTTTCTTATCTGCGAAGCACTTTATCTGATCCTCAATTCTGAATGATAGCTTTGCTGGATAGAGTAATCTTGGTTGTAGATTCTTGCTCTTCATTATTTTGAATATTTCTTGCCACTCCCATCTGGCCTGCATAGTTTCAGTTGAGAAATCCGCTGACAATTGTATGAGTGCTCCCCTGTAGGTAACCAACTGTTTTTCTCTTGCTGCTTTTAATATTCTCTCTTTATCTTTTGCTCTTGGCATTTTAATTATGATGTGTCTTGGTGTGGTCCTCTTTAGATTCCTATATTTTGGGGTTCTGTGTACTTCTTGGGCTTTTAAGTCAGTTTCTTTCACCAGGTGGGGGAAGATTTCAGTCACTATTTCTTCAAGTAGGTTTTCATTAACTTGCTCTCTCTCTTTTTCTGGCACCCCAATAATTCGGATGTTGGCATGCTTGAGGTTGTCCCAGAGGCCCCTTACGCTATTTTCAAATATCTGAACTCTTTTTGTTTCTTGCTTTTCCAGCAGAGTGGATTTTGCTTCTTTGTATTTCAAATCTTTGCCTTTGTTCTTGTGGCCCTCTGGACTGCTTTTAGGACTTTGTGTAATATTTTTTATTTCAGTCTGTGTATGCTTGATTTCTAGTTAGTCGGTTTTTTTTTTATCTGTGAGGGTCTGGTTCGTATCCTCAGATGTCTTGTTCATTTCATTGAAGGTCTCATTCATTTCCTTGAGGTTCTTATTTATTTCCTTGTAATTCTCATTCATTTCCTGGTTGGTCTTGTTTATTTCCTGGTAATTCTCATTAAGTTGATCGGCCTTTTCTAGGAGCCTCTTGAAAAGCCTTATAACCGTGGTTTTGAACTCTATGTCTTGTCTTCTTTTCTCCCCCATTTCTTTCACACCTGATTTCTTTCCATATCTCCGCATGGTGGCTGCTTTATGTGGTAGATATCCTCAAAGGGACAGTGGCTCAGCCTCCCCAGTTACTTGAGGTGGGTACTCTTACTGCAATCCTTTATGGGTTGTATTCATTATTTTTGAATTTAAACCCAGCTTGTTGTTGTTAGCCCTAGGAGGGTTTGACCTCCAGGCCAATTGGCTGTGAAGGGAGACTGTGTTCAGGTTGGATGGGCGGAGTCTCTGAGCTGCGCAGGCAGTGTCAGTGTCAGCTACGTCCTATGCGGAGCTCATGTGCGTGGGTCTCTTTTGGATGGGGATGGCTGCAGACACCTCCAAGAGAAAGCCGCTAGTCTCTTCCCCTTGCCAGACAAGTCTGCCTTTCCCCAAATGTGCCTGCACACCGAAAGTCTAGCCCAAGGTTGTAAAATACATGGTTTCCGGAACCAGGAGACAAGTTTCCAGGGGGCAAGTTGCAGGTTTGCGTGACCCTTGAGTGGAAACTTCTTTTTCCCACCTCCGGGTCTCTCGCAGACTAGGAGCCTCTGTCGCGCCCCGCTTCTAGGGTGCGTCCCCTGGACCTCGGACCTCGCCTGGCACTGGGGAATCTGTGCAGTGGGACGTCTCCACGTACCCTGGATCTTGGACCTCGCCTGGTGCTGGGGAGTCCGTGTAGTGGGACGTCTCTGCCCTCCCCATTGGAGAAATTCGGCCGGGGTTGCTGCTCCAGCCCCAACCCACGCATGCGACCAGGATGGCTCCTAACTTGTTTCCGTCTGAAAGGCTGCGCTCCCACTGCTCCTGAGTCTCAGCGTCCCATCTTTACTTTTATTAGTGGAGTTTTCATTCAGCCAGCTTTCTGGCGATTCTGGGTGCTGTCTGTTCTGCTGTTATGTTGTAGTTCTTAAATCGTTGTGCGGTGCAGAACAATAGGTGTTTACCTATGCCGCCATCTTGGTGTTCCCTCAAGATATTTTATTTTTTAAAAGAGAAACATAATAAGTTATAACCAATGTACAAAGTAACATTGTATATGTAGTTGGAAGAACAAACCTCTACTTTGATTTTGTTGTAGAAAGAAGAAAAACAAATACTTAGCAAGAATGTTGGCTATGCCATCAACCAAAGAGGCCACAAGCCCTTTCTTTAAAAAATGCTTCTCTTTATTTATTACTTGAGACAACAAATATTAAGATGATCTGTGTAATTGCCACAGACTGCCTGAGAATATTTGGCTTTCCTACTTGTTAATTTATCACATATATATTTTTAATATTAAGGGAAAATATTGTTTTATTTTTGGTGTTAGTCAGACAACTCCCTTCTGAAGATATTTACTTGAAGGTACAAGTGAACATCATGCCAGACTGGAGAGAGGAAACCCTATGATAAAAGTTCTTATAAATAAATAATAAAATGAATGTCACTAATTGCTCTCAATTGGGTAACAATTTACTGTGTTTTGCAAACAAGGAAACAGATATTAAGCAGCTTGCATTTTATCACTAGAGAGCGCATGGGCACTGAGTACCTGAGTGACTTTAGAAAAAGAAATGACAGTCTAAGTCCTTCATGGAAATATTATGGTCTATACTGGGAAATCACTAATATTCTTTGACATCACAAAGGTCTATCAATCCCAGCATTTACACTTCTTCATTTTTGATTCAGAAGGGATTCTTTCTCATTTATTTGAAGCTATGAGCCATTGCTCACCGTGCAACAAATTTAATTAAACTCATATTTTTACATACTAATTTGAAAGTCCAACTGAAATTGACTGCGTCTGAAGTACAAAGCACACAAATGGTTAATGCATTTGATCAAATTTCTGGGTTGTTTACAGAACAGAGTCTAGGGAAATAACCTCTCAGAGCCTGTGGGGTAGGACATGGGGAAAATTAATACCTTAAAGTAAGTTATAACCAAAGTACGAAGTAATGTTGTATAGTATGTAACTGGAAGAACAAAGCTCTGCTTCAATTTTGTTGTGGAAAGAAGAAAAACAAATGTCTCCCTTCAGATAGTAAAGGGCGGTGAGTGGAGGGAGACTTAGCACAAGCAAAAAAAGGACTTTTAAACTCCAGGTCTTCCTAGTTTCTCTTCTGCACCTCTAAAGGAAGCTAGTGAGGCAGAGGTTTTCTGTTACTGGGCAAAGCAGTTATGGGCTTTGTTATTGATGCACCAGCAAGAGAACTGAAACCATGCTCCAAAATGTACAATTTGGAGGCACAACCTACAATTTGGGCCAGGGAACCTGGGCAGATGATAATGTGTGTAGGACTTATTGTGGATATAGTAACTCTAAAGATCATGGTCTGTTTTTGGAAATGTGTGCATGTGTGTATGTGTGCCCGGTAAATGAATAAATAATGGTAATTAAAAGGCAGTATAAAGCAAGGACAGGGGAAGTATACTTTTACTAATTTTCCCACATTTTTAATAGCAGGAATTCAACAGATCCAAAAAAAGATAATTCTTTGAAAAAGTTTAATTTTTATAAGGTCAAGGTTTATAAGATACACAGTTTGTGGTATAACCTTATCCCTCATCATTATTTAGACTTAGATTTCTACTTAATTGTATTCCATGTTAACCACAAATTCTTTTCATTATGATTTATGAACTTTAGAATTTTCAGATTTTTGACTTATCTTGCTTATTATCCACTAGCTACACCACCGGCCCCTGCCCATTCATGTGTGCTCCATTCTTGGGGTTCCCAGTCACTTTCTGTTTCAGAATATCTATCCATTCATTGCCTTTGGACTCGAAGGGAAACTTAGTACAGAAGCCCCCCTTATCTGTGGCTTTGCTTTCTTTGGTTTTGCTTACCCAGGGTCAACCATGTTCTGAAAATGCAAAATTCCAGAAATCAACTATTCATACGTTTTAAATTCCATGATGTTCTGAGTAGGAGGAAGGAATCTTGCCATGTCCCACCTGGGACATGACACATCCTTTTGTCCACTGTCTTCCTGCTGTAGAGGCTGTCAACCTTTAGTCATTCAGTAGCTGATTAGATTGGCTGTCGTGGTATTGTAGTGCTTGTGTTCATGTCACTCTTACTTTACTGAACAATGGCCCCAACGTGCAAGAAGAGTAGTGATGCTGGCAATTCAGGTACGCCAGAGAAGCCTTAATGTGCTCCTTTAAGCAAAAAGATGAGTATCCTACAGCAATTTACACCTCTTTCATCTCATGGCACACTAAACTAATTACTAAAATTCTGTGGCACATTTTTGCTGATCTGACAAGAAATAGGTATATTTTTTATTCATTCACATCAGATGGCTATTTTTTTTAAAAAACAACAATCTAAGGAAAAAAAGGGTCAATGCCCTGCACTAAATCGTTAGGTATTGTATATTTTAAAAATTCTTGTGGCACACTGGTGGAAAATTGCTTTAGTACAATGAGACGTTTTGATAGAGAGAATATTCACATAACTTTTATGACAGTGTATTGTTAAAATTATTCTATTTTAGTATTAGTTATTGTTGTAATCACTTTCTGTGCCTAATTTATAAGTACATTTAACTTTGTCACAGGTATATATGTATAGGAAGACATGAAGTATGTATAGGGCTAGTACTCTGCAGGTTCAGGCATCCACTGGCGGTCTTGGGATGTATAGCCCGCTGATAAAGGGGGGCTAAGTAAGGCACACAAGTCTTAGTGCACAATGTCCCTCAGCAGTGTGATGCTCTCAGATGTCACAGTCAATGCTCTTCTGTGTGTAGCACTGCCTGATCACGCTGTGGAAACAGCACCCAGTTTATCCTTCCCTCTCATGGATGACTGCCTCTCACTGTCTGCATGCTTAGATAAGTCTTCATGTTTGAAATCCAGTGACTTCAAAGAGATATGCCCTGGTCACATGATCCTGTTATTTTTTCCTGGATTTGCTCCAACCCTAAGGGCAGATTCAACTTTTTCTCTATTTCAAGAAATAGATTCTGATATTTTATTAAATGTATATTTTAAGTTGTACGTGTTTCATATCCAGAAATATCCAGTATACATATTTGGATTTCCTTTTTCTGACCTCTCTCTCTCTCTCTCTCTCTCTCTCTATATATATATATATATATATATATATATATATATATGTAATGTTTTTAAAAAATAATTATATTTATAATGAAGGTTGCATGGATGTTATCTAATTATATAAAACCCTGCAATTTTTTTCAGTAAATCAAATTATTTTTCTGAGATTTACTTATAATATCTTATTTCTGTTTAACATTAACTTTATTTTTAAGCCTTCTGATAACTTGAAAAACTACATATAAATCTAAAAATGCTTGATACCATGATAGAAAGATAACTTTCATTGGACACTTTACCATCACTCTAGGATTCTACTATATCGAACAAATTTCTCTTTCAAGGACTCTACTTCATCACTGACAATGTGCTTTAGGGGAAAAAAAGAATACAAATAGGATTATCGCCTATACATTATTTCTTAAAACTCTAACTGAAATTAATTTTATTTTTGATTAAAACCCAAAATCGTGTGTAATAATTTATATGGCCTTTTGCTTTGCCTTATTGACTTGTGTTCCAGTGGGGACCCTTCCGGGTATATGTGTGAAGAAATAGAACTTATTTATACATTTGCACGCAGCTCCCTGTATGTGATGCACATGCATACTGAGTTTGTACATAATTTCAGCAGTGGGAAAAGAGTAAGCTCAAGTAATACCTAATTAAAAATGAAACTCCCCAAAGAAATATGCATAGTATTAAATTCTAGTTCTTCATAAGTGGAATGAAAATTAAATAACTAAATTAGTATTTACACTCTGGAGTTCTTCTATCCATCAAAATAATTGTTTTTATTCCTCTTTATTACTTTAGTAATCAGTCTCTAGTAAAACTGACCTAGTATATTAGTAGAGCATATGTTTGAAGTGTATAATTTATGTTTTTTTATGGTGAATTGATGCAGTTTTATGTTAAAACAGCACTCCTCACCTAATCAACTCAATTAATGCATTAATGTTGACAGAAACTTTGGCAGATTTCAGGATCAGTATCGGCATGGGCCCAAGGCTTTTCAGTAGTCAATAAGGTAAATCCCTTCAAACAGGACATAAGGGTCTTGTCCTGCTCTGCACCTCTATGATAAGGACTGAATTGAATCAAATTCCTATTTATGTGTTCTGCTCTTGCAAGATGTCAGTCATCTGTTTGGTTAATGTAAAGGTTAGGGGTACCATGTTGATTGGTTTTTAGCTTGTACCCACAGGTTCAATCTCTGTTATCCAATGGTGTAGACCAGAGATTTTGGACTGGATAATACTTTGTTTTAGGTGTCAGGAGCAGGGGAAAGCGGGCTATCCTGTGCTTTATAGGATATTTGGCACAGTCTCTATTAGTCACGAGATGCCTCATGCCCATTTGTGACCAATAGAAATGTCTACGGACAATACCAAGTGACCCTGGCTGATTGGGGAGGAATGGGAAACATTGGACCAATTGAGAACCACTGTCCTAGACAGCATTAATATCTTCTACTATCGCTAGACTTACTCATATGTTTGGAAAAAAATTATATTTGGGATACATCTAAATTTGTTCTTGGGGGCCAGGTTTGCTCCTATTGATTCAGTCTAAATTTATATGCAGAATTGTATTACTTTATATAATAGCTTACTTAAAAAATATCAACTGTATTTTTCTATTCTTGAGTCTCACTTTTAAAAAGTAATGTTAAAATTTTCAGTGTTTTTTTGGGGGTATTTCCCTTCATAGATCCAAAATCAGGAGGGGGTGCTGCATGGGAGAGAACTAAATATATATGACTGGGGTTTATTAGCTACAGTGGAGCAGTGAGAACACATAGTTAGAGGCTGGAAAGCTGTCACTCTTGTTAGGCCAGGAAATAATTTTGAAGAAAACTGTTGCCTGGGGCATATTGAAAGGCAGACAGACAATGGGCTACATAAGATCAAAGAAATCTTGATAATGTTGTGTTTTCTTACTAATTTTATATAGAGAAGTGAATATAGGTAAGCCTATTTGGAAAGTTCTTTCTGCATGCAGCTTATAATATAGCACATTGACTGCAAGTTGGAAAGTTTGGATGTCAAGTGTTGAAATGGAAACATACACACACAACTAACCAATTCTGACTTATCAAGTATAGCAAGTGTATTTCTCAGCCAGAAGTATGTGCCAACATAGCTCAAAGATCATATCTGTGGGGCTGAGTTCTTACTCAAGCCTATTTCTTCACAAGAGAAGGCAAGGGGTAGAACTCAGAGGCCAGTAAATAAAAGATGAGTCATCAGATTCCTGAGCTATATCCAGAGAGAACATGCCTGTGTTTATGCCAACATAGAATTGATCAGAAGCAAAGTGTCTGCACCCATTGTTCCTGAGGCAATTAGATTTGCCAAAGAAACCACAAGCTTCACTTACAGACACTCTGATCAGATCACTTCTAAAACAACCTCCAGAGCCCAAATTTCACAAGCAGAAAGAGGGCAGACCTTGGGAGAGACTTCACAATGCCAACTACCTGCTGTCACTGTGAAATTGCTGCTCGATAGACCAATCAGGAACTCTCTTTGACTGACAAGGATGTTGCTTTTGGATTTGAAAATGCTATGGATACCCTATCCTTCCACTTTCCAATTAGGAAACTTAATTTCTGCAAACTTATTTCTATTTTACCCTATACAATAGGCATGTAGATTGATGACTTGTCTTAATTTTTGGGACATTGGCTCATGAGGAGCCATATGTAGACTTAAAGGGGAGGACTGGACTTTTTTCTCAATATGTCATTATGATTTAATTAAGGAATTGCTTCTCTTAAGAAGAAGGTTGCACAAAAACTAAATCCCCAAAAGAGAAAACTGGCAGGTTTCCAACTGTTTCTCCAATGCTTTTCCCACTTCTTTATGGTATTAGAATCCTTGGGTTTCAGCAGGCCACTTGAAGAAAAAAATAATTCACCAGCTTCCCTTGCAACTATGTTTGGCCATATGACCAACGTTCATCCCTTTCTACTCAAAGACAAGGGTGAGAGGTCAGTAGGACATCCCCTAAGGGTTCCCAGTATGTGTGAGAGGGCAGGTTGGGCTGAGGGATCATCCACCCCCAGTGCATGAACTTGCACTGGTCCCTAGTAGATTAATAACTAAAATTTAAAGAGAGAGTTTATGGAAACTAAGCTGTCAGAAATAGATTATCAAGAATCACAGAGGAAAGGCAGGGAAGGGGAGATGGTAGAGGGATAAGTAGGAAGAGATTAACCAATTTTTATGTGCATATATGCATAACCCTGGACACAAACAATAGTTTGGTGAAGGCCTTGGGGGTTGGGGAGGAGAGGTCAATGGGAAAAATAAAGGTATAGGTATATCTGTCATATTTTCAACAATAAAGATAAGTTTTTTAAAAGAATAGGAAAGAGGTGATTCCTAAAGACATCTGGTCTACTGTTACCAGGAGGGGAAGTTAGATATCAAACAGCCATAATTACGTGTTTTTTTTTAAATTTTACTGGCACACAATTGTTCTGTTTAATGAATTAAACTAGTAAAGGTAGATATAAAGCACCTGAACTGACTTTAAAGAATTTTGTTTACTACTTATGGTTTACAATAGAATGTTTGCTGGTTAAATGGACGAGGGGTATTTAATATCTGATTTGTTACCTTTGTTCTTTTTTATATGACATACTCTGTTATTAGAATGATTTAATTTTGTAATTATACTTTCTATGTAAGTATATGTACGTTTGTTGCATAGATTAATACTGCCAAAATATCCAATTTAAAATGATCAATATAGCAACTATGTTTAAAGTCACATTTATAGTCTGATGAGAGACATATTACTAAGCTATTTACTAACTGCATAAAATACCTCTATAAGACATACAAAGTATAAATGAATATGCATTTACCTGAAGATCGATTACAAGATATGCTGTGACTGAGAGGTAGAGACTATTCTTTGACTCATAATAGTGTTCCTGTTAAGTGACTTTGAAGTAAAATTGGAAGCCCAAATAGTCTAATAGTACTCCTGCTATTTTGATTGCTATTCATTTATGTTACTCTTTCACAAAGCCTTCATTAATTTGTTGTCATGAATTGATTAAGAATTGTAAGAATACATCAAAGCACTATAATATATTAATTGACTTCCTTTTCCTTTATTCCCTGGACCTCAAGTTTGGAGCTAAGGCTAAACTCTAAATACTCCAACATCTTCCTTTCTTTAAGGACTCACTATAATTTCAATCAGGTCTCTCTCCACAGGGTCATGAAAGATTGAAAAGTAAGCCAATGTCAAAAAACTGAGAGGTCCTCCTTTCAGAAATGAAGGCAACAAGGAGTCATTCAAGAGTTTTGAACAGAGCAGGAACAGGATGTAACTGTGGTCTCACCTAGAGTATAAGTGTTCCAAGTAAGAAGAGATGATACCTAACATAGAAAGTACAAAGAAGAGAAGGAACAAGAAGATTTTAGAAAGAGGAGCAAGAGAGTTTTGTTACTAATTTAATTTGGAGAGAAGGGAATGGCAGAAGATAAATGGTATGAATCCATGATTCTAATCCTCTGAGGTTTTTAATCCATTTATTTGGAATGATTATATGATGTCATTGAAAGAAACAGGCAGGTTTAATCTTGAGTCACCAAAGCAAATAATATTATTTATTTTTTATTTTAAGTACACAGTTCACTGAGAGTATGTATTATGCTGAATATACTTTTTTTTTTCTGTAAAAGAAGGCAATTCATGACAATCAATTAGGAAAATAAAGTGCAGATAGCAAGAAGAAAGCTAAGCTAGTGTCACATTTTCTTTGAAATCTCAAAAAGTTATTGGGACCTGCTGACTAGAGAGGTTAAAAAATTGACTAGTTTATCTTTTACATAGTATTATCTACCTTTTCCTAGATATGAAAATAATTTTCGAAAAAATTGGAGAGCTCTCTATAAGAAAAAAATCAATTAAAAAGACATATAATATGTTATATTATACTAAGAATATTGATAAAAAATTAAGTGATAAAACACATTCTCTCTCCATCTCTTTATAAGAAACACCTTGCTTTATTCATATGTTAGTAACCAAATAATAATAATATAGCTTTATGTTGATGATATGTATATAAACTGTTAGCCTAAAGTGTTTATAAGTTATGATTAAAAATTTAAAACCAACTTAATGTCAGTGTTTAACAAATCAAAGACTGACAGATATCTAGCTCCTAACTTTAACTGCAGATCTAACCCTAACTGTCAATAAAATAAATTGATGGGCAAGAAAAAATAGGAATGATCCAATACTATTTTGTCCTCCAGAGAAGTAAAGAAAAAGTCATCTCACTTCTCTGAAATGGGTTGGGTAGATAATAAGTACCTTACCCTTCATTATTTATATCCAATAATTTAATTATAATCCTATTTAATAAAAGAGTAATATGCAAATTGACAGTACCTCTGATCAAGCCACATCCACCATCATGCCCACCAGCCAATCAGAAACAAATTATGCAAATAAATCCCAATAAAGATGGCTGCCACAACTGAGAGCAGGAGGGAGGCATGGGTTTCCCCAGCAATGGAGGAAGCAAAGCTTTCTGCCCGCCATTGCCAGCCTAGGCCTCCACTCAAAGCTACAAAGTTTCAATTATAGAAGATACATAATCCCAACAGAAATGGTGGCAGCCAGGGAGCTGGAGAGAGAAGGGACTAGGGTTGCCAGGACAATGAGGAAGCCAAACTTCTGCAGCCCTAGCCTATGACTTCACTCTAGACTACAAAGTTTCAAACAGAAATGGCTGTCACCTCGGAGTGAGCAGAAGGCTTGGCTCTGCTCCAGGCTACAAAATTTAAATTGTAGAACATAAATTAATCCCAGATCCCAGGGCCTCTGCTTGGGTTGCTGGGGTGCATAGCCAGCCTGCAAACCACCATAGGCCCCTCACTCAGGTTGCTTCACACCCCAAAGGAACCTCCACCCTGTTCCAGGACACCCTTTGGGCAAACCAGCTAGTACCCACCCATGCACCAGGCCTCTATCCTATCTAATAAAATAGTAATACTCAGATTGACCGTCACTCCAACACATAAGAGGGCTGCCCCCATGTGGACACAAGATGGCCACCACAAGATGGCCAGCAGGGGAGGACAGTGGGAGGTTCCAGGCCTGCAAGGGAGGGCAGTTGGGGGTGATCAAGCATTCAGAGGAGGGTAGTTAGGGGTGATCAGGCCAGCAGAGGATGAAACTTGGGGACAGACAGGCTGGCAGGGGAGCAGTTAGACATCAATTAGGCTGGCAGGGTAGTGGTTAGGGGGTGATCAGGCTGGCAGGCAGAGGTGGTTAGGGGCAATCAGGGAGGCAGGTAGGTGAGCAGTTTGGAGCTAGAAGTCCTGGATTGTGAGAAGGATGGCCGACTGCCCATTTAGGCCCAATCCTATCAGGATCAGGACTAAACGAGCAGTCAGACATCCTGCAAGAGGTCCCATATTGGAGAGGGTGCAGGCTGGGCTGAGGGCCATCCCTTCTGGCCCCTCTGTGCACAAATTTTGTGCACTGGGCCTCTAGTATGTAATAAAAAAGGCAATGACATTTTTAATACTTGAAAATTTACGAGAAACAAAGTTAAAAATAAAATGAGATGAATAGTCCTACTTTTTTCTCTGAATTTTTCAATTACTGAGACCATTTTCTATGAATCTATTCTGATATGCCATAGAATTATGTTAGAAGTGAGACTGACAGTGGAATTGGTAGATGTGGCCTGTGAGAGCTCTTTATTCATTGCAGCACAGTATAGTGAATATTTAGTCCCCATTTCCACAATGGAATAATTAGCCTCAGATTTAGCAATTGAATACAATTTCAATAACTTTAATGATTTTATAGGCCAACTTGGCAATAATCTCTTTTTATAGGGATTGAAATTATGAATAATACAATAGCTAAATTTTACATAATACTAATCATGTCTAACAAAAAATAATATGCAAATTGACTATACATTCACTATACCCACAAGCCATGCCCATCACCCAATCAGGAGTGATTATGCAAATTAACCCAACCAAGATGGCTGTGGCCACGGAGCAAGCAGGAGGCTTGGATTTCCCCAGTAATGTAGGAAGCCAAGCTTTCCCCACACTGTGGCTGGCCTAGACTTCCACTCAAGGCTACAAAGTTTTAACTATAGAAGATAAATTCCAACAAAAATGGCAGCAGTCATGGAGCAGGAGAGAGCAGGAGGCTTTAGTTCCCCCTGGCAATGGAGGAAGCCAAGCTTTCCTCCTGCCCTGGCCTGCTTTGGCCTCCACTTAGGGTGACAAAGTTTCAATTAAAGAAGATAAATAAATCCCAACAAAAATGGCTGTGGCCATGGAGCCAGCAGGATGCTTGGCTTTGCTCAAGGCTACAAAGTTTCAATTGTAGACATAGATTAATCCCAGATACCAGGGCCTCCACTTGGGTCACCAAGGGGCATGACCAGCCTGCAAACCACCACAGGCCCCTCACCCAAGCCACCCCAGCCCCCAAGGATCCCCCACCCTGATCCAGGACACCCTTCAAGGCAAACCAGCTGGCCCCCACCTGTTCACCAGGCCTCTATCCTATCTAATAGAAGAATACTATGCAAATTCACCATCACTCCAACATATAAGAGGGCTGCCCCCATGCGGTAAAAGATAACTGACCCCATGTGGACAAAAAATGGCCACCACAAGATGGCCCGCAGGGGAGCATTTGGGAGGGATAGGTCTGCAAGGGAGGACAGTTGTGGGCAATCAGGCTAGCAGGGGAGGGCAGGTTGGAGGGATCATGCCTGTAAGCAAAGGCAGTTGGGGGCGATCAAGCCTGCAGTGAAGAGCAGTTAGGGGCAAACAGTCTGGCAGGGGAGCAGTTAGGCATCAATCAGGCTGGCAGGGAGTGTTTAGGTGGTTATAAGACTGGCAGGCAAAACTGGTTCATGGCAATCAGGAAGGCAGGCAGGTGAGCAGTTAGGAGCCAGCAGTCTTGGATTGTGAGAGGGATGTCCATCTGCCCATTTAGGCCTGATCCTCCCAGGTCCCAGATTGGAGAAGGTGCAGGCTGGGCTGAGGGACACAACCCCCCTATGCATGAATTTCATGCACCAGGCCTCTAGTATTATTATAATAGTTAAATTGTTTTTCTCATAAAATATGTAAATATTTTAAAATATGGCTATCAATTGTAGATTTTATGTATATTTTTAATAATCTCTTAGGAACAGTCCCTAAAAATTAGAGAATGTGGATTCATCTGCATACTTGGTGGACTATAATGTATTTTAATAGTTATTAAGCTATGGTTATATATTTAATACTCATGCTCACAATCTATTAACAGTTAATATGTCAATTCAGAGGGAAACATGCAAATAAGCTTATACACTTTTAATCATGCTCAGTGTCTATAACCTCTTGTCAGAAACATTAAAATGTAACTTGGCTATCATACAAGCAAAATAAAATATAATATTAAAGTAATTTTGCTTGGAATAATTTTAAACTTTTTTTTGGCAAAGTCTTACTTATATCCTAATGATCTAGTTGAATACATTACTCCTAATTTATTTAATTCAGTAATTATGTTCTTTTCAATTTGACGTTAACTTCCTCCAACTCCTGGTGCAGTTCACAATTATTTTCTATTTGGAAACTAGTGGCTGGTGCATGAAATTCATGCACAGAGCCTGGGGGTGTTCCTCAGCCTGGCCTTCACCCTCTACAATCTGGGACCCCTCAAAGGATATCCTACTGCCAGTTTACAGGAATCGGAAGTAAACCAGCAGTCGGATATCCCTCTCACAATCCGGGACTGCTGGCTCCTAACTACTTACCTGCCTGCCTGATTGCCCCTATCCACTCTGCCTGCCGGCCTGCTTGCCCCCAACTTCCCCCCAACCAGCCTGATCACCCCCAACTGCCCCCCATGCCAGTGTGCTCACCCCCAATTGCCTCTCTGGTCTGCCTGCTCACCTCCAACTGCCTCCCAAATGGCCTGCTCGCTGACATCTTCCCTCTCCACTGGCCTGCTCACCCCCAACTGCCTCCCCTACTAGCCTGCTTGCCCACATCTTCTCTCTTTACTGACCTGCTTGGCCCTAACTGCCCCCCCCTGCTGTCCTGCTTACTCCAAACTATCCCCCCACTGTCCTGATCACCTCCAACTGAACCCCACTGATGGCCTGCTTGCCCCCAACTGGCTCCCCTGCTGGTCTGCTTACCCCCCAAAACCCCGCCCCCCACCAGCCTGATCATCCACAACTTCTGTCCCATCTTGGCTCAATCACCCACAACTGCCCTCCCCTCTTGGCCTCTAACTGCCTCCACCTCAGCCCTGCTACCAAGGCTTTGTCCAGAAGAATGTCCGGAAGATGTCCTGGAAGGTCTCCCAGTCTAATTAGCATATTACCCTTTTATTAGTATAGATAGAGGCCTGGTGCATGGGTGGAGGCTGACTGGTTTGACCTGAAGGGTGTCCCAGATCAGGGTAGGGGGCCTGCTGGGATGCCTGGCCAGCCTGGGTGAGAGCTGATGGCTGTTTGCAGGCTGGCCAAGCCTCCCAGTGAGGACTCTTACCCAATCTGGGTGAGGGGCTGAGGGCTGTTTTTAGGCTGGCTACAGCCCCTTCAGGGTGAGGGGTTCTGCTGGGGTGCCTGGCCAGTCTATATGAGGGGTTGATTGCTGTTTGCAGGCTGGCCACAGTCCCCAGCAACCCAAGCTCCCAGCCCCTTCTTTTTGCTTTTTGTTTTTTTCAGCACCTCCTGGAGTGGAGGTCAGGGCCGACTTGATGAAGCAGGTATTTGGGATTTATTTATCTTCTATAATTGAAACTTTGTAGCCTTGAATGGAGGCCAGGGCCGGCCAGGGAGGGTGGGAAGTTTGGCTTCCTCCATCACTGGGGCAACTCAAGCCTCCTGCTTGCTCCAGCTCTATGGCTTCCTCCATCTTGATTGGGTTAATTTTCATACTCACTTCTGATTGGCTGGTGGGCATGGCTTGTGGTCATAGCAGAGGTATGGTCAATTTGCATGTTTCTCTTTTATTAGATAGGATTTTTTCCTGGTCATATACCATTTGAAGCTGACATATCATTGTATGCATGAGCTTACTCTAACTAGTTACCTTTCCCTATCCTTCCTTCAAGGCAAGGACTCTATGCCTATTTCTAGCAGATGAAATGGGAATGCCATTGGTATCTGTCACTTATGGGTTATCACTTAGGAATTTAAGAACTGGCCAGGGAACTTTATTTTACCTCTTCTGTGGATCTAGAATTTGTGAAAGTTGTATGTTAAAATAACTGCATCTTAGAATGAAAGGAATCTGGAGTATTGAGTCACCAGATATGGGAGAAACTTTACCAAACATCTTGAATTTCCATGAGTAAGAAATACATTTTTGATGTGTTCAGCCATTGAGATTTGGGGGTTTATATTAATGGCAGTCCAAATATACTTCTGTATGTCAAATTTCTAACTATTTTTCTAAATTCTCAGTTTCTTTTGACCTCATCGTAACTGCTTAAATATGTAAATAATAATTTTTGTTTCAAATAACTATTAGAATGAAATGTTATCTGTATCCATTTTATCTTGTAGACAAATATAAAGCTCATTCACACATCTATTCATTAATTCAGCAAATTATTTGTTGAGTGACTACATATGCAAGGAACATGTCTGTCTTGGGTCCTGGTAATAGAGTAATGAATGAAAGCAATAAAAGAAATTGTCCTCATGAATCTCAAATTCTACTCTTAGAGATAGACAAAAAGTAATAAAACTATGTCAAACATATAGGCCAAAGTAAAAAGAAAAAATTAAAGCGGAGACTTGGTGATGAGGTAGAATTATTGGTTAAATCTTAGAATGAGTGAGAAAGTACTTTTTAATAAAGGCCTACAGGAAGAGGGGGAGGAGCTGTGGACAAATGAAGAAAAAGCTCCAGGCAGGGCAAGTAGCATATGAAAATGTAGAAATATCCCGGGGATATAAGAGAAAAAATAAGGAGCTTGTGCTACTAGAGCAGTAGGAAAGAGAGGAGGGGTAAGAAGCAAGAAGGAGTTCACATATTCAAAGAGGTAATAGGGACTCAGATTATAGGGCTTTGGAAATCACTATAAGGACTGACTTTTACTCTGAGATAGAGGGCTGTGTCATTGGACGGTTCTGATCTAGGGAATGACATGATACGAAGTATGTTTTAATAGGATCACTCTGTTGCTGTGTTGAGAATAACCTGAAGAATGATAGCAGTGAAACAGAAAGACTTGAAGAAGACCAACTGAAATTATCCAGATGAGAGATATTGATAACAGTGATAGAGTGGTGGAGTAATACAATTCTGAATATAGTTTTGATTTAGAGACCTCAGGATGTGTTATTAGATCATAGATTAAAAGTTGAGTCAAGAATGACAACATGAAAGTGAATGACTGGGAGAATGCATTAACTAAGTTTATTGTCCTTAATTAAGATGGGAAAGGCTGCAAGAGGAGCATTTTTAGGGAAATACCATAGAGCAATTTGGATATAAGTTGGAAATGCCAATTAAATAACCAAGTGGAGATGCCAAGGGTCTTGAAAATATATGTCTCTAATCCATGGGAAGTCGAGGTAGAAAATATAAATTGGGAAGTTGTCAGTTTAAATACATGGTATTCCAAGCTATAAAATGGAGGGCACCATCACTGTTATGACTGAATAAAGAATGACTCCAAGAAGCAAGTCCAGGACCATTCCAACAGAGATGGAAAAACAAAACAAAACAAAAAGCAGAAGACTTTGAGGAGAAGTGGCCAAAAAGGCAGGAGAAAATCTACATGAGAGAAATGTTTTGGAAGCTACATTAAAAAAAATTAGAAGGAGAGTGACTGTGTCAAATACTAACAAAATAGGATGAAATTTGAGGAATAGAATTGTGTATAGCAAGGTGGAGGTCACTGATAATGTTGATATTGGTTTCTTCCAGTGATAATACTGACACCTAATTTAATGTTTTCAAGAGAAAACAAGAAAAAATAGAAGACCACTGTGCGTAAATTCTTTCAAGGAGTTTTTTTTAAATAAAACTAGAGGTAAGATATGGATGAGCTACATAAAGAAATTCCATCTGGGTTTGTTTATTTATTTCATTATTTATGAAATTATAGCTTGTTGCCTCCTGATGGGATGATGTAATGGAAAGAGAAAAAGCTGAGAATGCTAAAGAAAGAGTAGAGAATTGCTGTAGTCAATTACTGGTATATAAGTGAAAGGACCGATGTACTTATGAGCATTCTGAGTTCATCCACAGTGCCAGTATTGAATTTAGTGTTACCAGCACATATGCAGGCAGGGAGTTAGATGTAGTGAAGGCAGTTTATGGAAGTTCTGTTTTTATTGCTCTATGTTCTCACTGAAGTAAGAAGTAAAGTCATGAACTAGGTGTGATGAAATTGGAATAAGTTTGGGGATGTGAGGAGGACAGTTATCTAAGACAGTAGGTAAGGAAATATACTAGATAAAACAGTACCTATATATAAAAGGCTAAAATGCTAAGTATCCCTCCCACTGTCTGATTGGTCACTATGATACACCAAGGGACAGACACTCAAGGCAGGAGCTGCCATAATATGCACTTGCCATTTACAAAGAAATGACACTATGGACCTGGTGCCAACAAAACAACACTTGGCTTCCCCCAAGTGGGACACAGGGCCCACCACCACCCCAAAGCCACAGCCCACCAAATTGCAGACAATGATGCCAAGACCCCATGGCACAAAATGTGTTCATCAACTAGCCTCCTTCCAGTTTCTTCAGCCTAGGAACACAACTTGCTTTGTAGCCAGGTAGACACACTTTATACTGTAACCAAATATATGTGAAGTGTTTTCCCTTGCCTCATCTTATTTGATCCTCACAGAAGTCCTGGAGTAGGTTGATAGGAGTTTTGGTGGAATCCTACTTTCTTATCATTAGCCAGAAAACCAATTTAAAAAGCTTAGAAACTTGAACCGACTGAAAAAAAGTAAGGAATGGAGGACCTTGAAAATGACTTCAGTTTTTCTCACTCTGCAGAATATAGTCAAACACTACTGCAGTTAAATATTTTACCCTTTGTTCTCTCTGTGTGATTTACAATAATAATCTTCATGTTGATATTTACTGCTGTGTTGCTGACAATTACCTGAAAGAGAAGTGATTCACTGAGCTGGAAAAAGTTTAGCTAAATCAGAAAACAGGTCTAATTAAGCAAGTTTATTATACACACACACACACACACACAAATGAAAAACCAAAGGACCAAATGACTGGTTGACTGGTGGCTGACCACCAGGTATAGAAGCTCAATGCACAGGATCGGGATCCCTCTTATCTGGATTGGGCTTGCAGGGATCTGGCCTGTGGGGATCGGGCTCCCACCTGTCTGGATCAGGCCTGTAGTAATCTGGCCAAAACCAGCTATCTGACATCTCCTGAGTGGTCCCAGATTGCGAGAGGGCGCAGGCCAGACTGAGGGACCCCACCAATGCACGAATCCATGCACCAGGCCTCTAGTCATTCATAAGCAGGCTTATGGGTCCACTTAAGTTCTATCATCACAATAGATCAGTCAGCATGATTGTATACTTTTTCCAGCTAGGTTCAGCATCAGAGGTACTGGGGAAGAGTTGGTGGAAACTTGGTTTTAACCAGGTTTTTTTTGCTAAGCAAGTGGGAGGAATTCTGCTAACCAGATACAGAGAATAAACATAAGTGGAATGCCTTGGCTATTTTGGCTCAATGAATTGAGCATCAGAATGCAGTTGTAAAGGTCCTAGGTTTGATTCTGATGAGGAGCACATGCCAGGGTTGTGAGCTCAGTTCCTAGTAGGGGACATGCAGCGAGCAGCCAATCAATGATTCTTTCTCATCATTGATGTTTCTATCTCTCTCTCTCCCTCTGCCTTCCTCTCTGAAATAAATAAAAATATATTTATCAAAAAAAGTAAGTGGAACAACCACTTTATGAAAAATGACTTTTTGATAGGACTTAGAAGTAGAAATTCATAAGTAATTCTCAAACACATGACACCAAAGGAAGTGCTGGGTGATGTCAATCTTACCTTTTGTCTCTACTTTTAATTTAATATCATTACTTTGTTCTTGTTTTATTCTGCAATAGTCTTATTTTCCTGCTCTAGTCTAATTGATAATTTAATGTCCTACTAATTGTTACTTATTTTTCCCCTGTAACCATTCTGACACATTTTTAATTCTTAAGATTCACCCTCATTTAAATAATTCATTATCAAGTACCAATATTTTTATGTTGTATTTTACTTATGGTAAAATTCACTGTTTTTGACATACAATTATATGAGTTGTGACCATTGCACTGAAACAGGTAAACACCACCACAATCAATAAACAGAACAATGTCATCATTCCTAAAAGTTCTCTCAGGTTGCCCTTTGTGTTAAACCTCCCTCCCATCCCTAACCCCTGGCAACCACCCATCAGTTCTGTGTCCCTATGACTTTGACTTTTCCAGAATGGAAATCTAATCAGAATGTCATTGGTCTTTACTCATGACAGAAATTACATTCATCCAATTATTGAAGGCAGACATTTGAGAATCATCCTAAATAATTCCTTCTTCAGACTCTACATCAGATCAATTATTATGTCGTCTTTAATATTTTTAGAGTTCCTTCCTCCCTCTAGGAGAGGTAAGAAAAGGAAGTTACTGGAGTTTCACATTTAATAAGTATGGTTTTGAAACTGATGGTTATTATTCTCTATTTTTCATTGGGACTTTGCCTTTAAGGCATATTTTATTGATTTGTTGGTGTTGGGAGAAAGAATTGAGAAGGTGTAGAACAGAAATATGTAAATATAGGTTGTAGCTCTCATTCTGAAAGAGAGTATAAAGGAAGAGATGGGTAGAGATCTTGAGAACAGAGAATTGGTAACATTGGAAATTGAGAGATATTTAGATAATTGAGTTCATTAGGATTTAAAACCAACATATGATTTTTTCTACTTTCTCACCATTCACCTTATGCCCCCCTATTTATGAAATATTCAAAATTTCCTTATAAACATGTTATTTCATATATTTCACTTGATCTTCTTTCTGAGCATCAGACTTGGTCCAGGAAGCAATCTTTAACAATATTCCAAGTATTTTTTTATTTTATTTTTTAACTTTATAAATCTAACAAACATATGCACTGAAGATAATTGAATTTCTACTCTGTAATGAAATTGCTTAGCGTTTGCTACAATATTTATATATGATTTATTATACTGGATAAAGTACTTATTGAGAGGTTGATAACAACCCTCTTCAATGTAGCTGAAGTGCCTGCTTCAGTCCCCACTGCTTTGCTTTATCCCTCACGTTTTGTGGAATATTAGATAGTGTTATGAACAATAAAATGAGGGCCTTTTATACTGTTTTGAACTTTTCAAAGATGTATAATTAATGTGTGAAGGTACTGGTCCTGATGAAAATGAAAATTTCTTTGGGGAGAGAAATGGAATAGCAACACCCCCCCAAACCCCCCCCCCCACACACACAAAAGGAAACAACAACAAACAAACAAAAAAAACAAGCAAAAATAGAAACAACACATATATACACATAAGTAATGTTTCTTGTATTTGATTGATTAAATTATGACTTTTATCTTCAAATTCTACTAAATATGAAAACTGTGTTGGCAAGTGAATTATTCACGAAAACTGGAGATACAATCTATATATATAAAACGCTAGTATGCTAACTGTCCTTCTCACTGTCTGACCAGTCACTATGATGCACACTGGCCACCAGGGGGCATATGCTCAACACAGGAGCTGCTATGATGAGCACTTGCCATTTACTGAGAAATAGCAGCAAGAACCTGGTGCCTACAAAGTAACACTCAGCTTAACCCAAATGGAACATAGGCCCTGCAACTACTCTAGAGCGATAGCCCACCAAATTGAGCTGATGCTGCTAGGAACCCATGGTGCAAAATGTGGCCCACTTCCCAGGCAAGCCTGGAAACAGTGGCTGAAGGTGCTGGGTAATGATGTTATATAGCAATGCCTGGCTTCCTCTGCCTAGAGACAGGCCATCTCTCTCTCTCTCTCTCTCTCTCTCTCTCTCTCTCTCTCTCTCTCTCTCTCTCTCTCTCTCTCTCTCTCTTTGGTTGGTTGATGTCAAAATATAGGTAGCACCAGATTGCTTCCTTCAAACAAAATTGCTCCGGAAGTCAAAGTTATAGAGGAAACTAGATCTTCTGTAGTTAGGCTGTGCAGAACGAAGTGAAACCTTGAACCTTCTGAAAGGAGCCTCTGAAAGAGGTCACTTTGCAAACCACTCTTGTCCATGACATGTGTGTTCCCTGTCCCAGTGATATTCCATGAGTCCAAGATGTACTGAGAGTATGAGCATTTAACTGGACAACTGTCTTAAACTCAGTGTTGCAGGGAGACAGGAATGGAAGAAAAGCAACAAAATGATTAGAGGAAGTTTTGCATTTAGGTTTCTCTTTTAGACAAGTGTTAATTTGGCTCACCAATTATTTAGGGACCAAACACAAACAACTTATTACAGTATCAGCTGTTTGAGTCTTTGAGCCCCTAAGTTTAAACCTCACCCTAACCCTCCAACAGCGGCTTGCACCTTTAACCAGGTGGCCTACCAGCGAAGGAAAACATAGTCAAGGGGAGGAGGGGGAGGCTGAATAATGGGATATGCTTGTGTGTACTGACTCACGCCTTGCCACTCTGAGGTGCTCACCACAGCTATCGGTCAACAGCAGTTTCTCCTTTAATTTACCTATTTATTTTCCTATCAAGCATTAAACCTACTTATTTCAGTTCTGTTCATCAAACACTCATTGGGAGCCTACTCTGTGGAAGTCACTCTAGTAGTAACAGAGATCCAAAAACAGATACCAGATACACTTAATCCCCGGAACAGGTAATTTCAGCTGAAGTTTAGAGAAATCGCAGTTGATGGAGCAGGGAGATTAAAAATTAGTATGGCTGTACTAAAAATAATGGTTGTAGAAAAACAAGGTGAGAAAACATCTGAGAAAAAGACATTATGTAAATATGTTTGTATTCAAGTGGTGCAAGTGAGTGACCCTGTCTTCTAATCTTGGGGACCCTAATTTTGGTATTTGTTTTATAGAGTATTGAGTTTCCTTTCTCACACCTATTATATTAGGAAAGAAATGAGAGATGAATGGGTCAGATAGGAAGTAAAGAGGAGATAGCGAGTGTGAGTATTAAAGGTTAATGGGAAAGAAGATAAGAGATTAAGTTAGAATTGAGAGGAGTGTTAGTGGAGTCCTGAGAAGGAAATTGAATGGGACTAACATACGTTAAGAAAAAAAGAAGAGAAAAGAGACACAGAAAGGAAAAGAAAAATAAGCACAAAAGAATCTTTCAAAGGAGAAATCTTTAATTAACATTTGCTCATAGCCAATTCTAAATGCTACCACAATTTAGATCAGAACTTCAACTCGGATGCAATGCCCTTCCTTCTATGTAGAAGGTATATATTGAGGGAGGGTTGAAAAACAAGATGCTGTCATTTTATTGTGGAATGCAACTTGCCTATACCTGGTGACATTACATTAAAATACATTATAGATAATATAAATAATGATGTAATATTCATATCAGATATGTTATAGTTAAAATATTACTCAATTCTATAAAGAAAACATTTCTACATCCTTGCTGATACTTTTAACTAAGATTATGCTGTTGATCTCCAGGAAAAGGAATAGTTTGATAATATAAAAGCTTATTTCTGGTTCTGGTTTTTGCAACAGCTGCAGGAAAGACTAGGCTCCCTTATAGCTTTAGAGAAGCATTGAACAGACTGTCCTACCTGTGAGGGAGAGTGGGGGGTGAGGGGATAAGAGATCAACTAAAGGACTTGTATGTATGCATATGAGCATAACCAATGGACACAGAGGGGGAACAGGGGGAGGGGAGGGCATCTGCTGGTGGGTGGAGGCGGGTGGGGAGAGGTCAAGGGGAGACAAAGGGGACATATGTAATGTTTTAAACAATAAAGAATTTAAATAAAAAAAGAATCTAAAATTTATTCAGATTTAAATTAAAAACAAAACCAAAGCATAAATAGTGTCCACGCTGGAAAATGTGCAGGAGTGGGCTATGTCTCAATTTAATCTAGTAGTTCCTGTAAAGGGAATGTCACTGAGTTGATTGCATTACACCTGTGAGGTCACCATGTTCTGATGGATGGATGTAAAGGAGGACTGGGAAGCAGGTGTGCATCAGTGCATCTGCAACATGACTCAGGGAACAAAGAGCCGGGAGGATAGGAACCAGTGCCCCTGAGCTTAGGCAGCTGGTGTCCAGGAGCCCAGTCCTGAGCATCCCATCAGGTTGAGGAATGTGACCCACTAACCCCCAGCTTCTTTCTCTGCACTGCAACTTGATGTGCAGAAATCCTTTTTCCAACTGTGAGTGCAGCTCTGAAAAGCTTCAACCTTGAGCTAGTTGCTTAACTTCCCAGCCTCAGTGTCCATATCTGTGAAATTAGGGTAATAATAATAACAACTTCAGAGAGTGATTATGAAGATTATGAAAATCCTATCTAATAAAAGAGTAATATGCAAATTTGACCGTACCTTTGTCACACCCACCAGCCACACCCACCAGCCAATCAGGAGCAGATTATGCAAATAAACCCCAACTAAGATGGCTGCCACCACTGAGAGCAGGAGGAAGGCTTGGGTTTCTCAGGCAACAGAGGAAGCCAAGCTTTCCACCTGCCTAGGCCTCCACTCAATGTTACAAAGTTTCAGTTATAAAAGATATAGAAATGGTGGCAGCCACTGAGCTGGAGAGAACAGAGGCTTGGGTTTCCCTGGCAATGAAAGAAGCGAAACTTTCAGCCTGCCTTTACTGGCCTAGGCCTCCACTCTGGGCTACAAAGTTTCAAACAGAAATGGCTGCCGCCCTGGAGCGAGCAGAAGGCTTGACTCTGCTCCAGGATACAAAGTTTCAATTGTAGACATAGATTAATCCCAGATCCCAGGGCCTCCACTTGGGTCACTGTGGGGTGTGGCAGGCCTGCAAACCTCCACAGGCCCCTTGCTCAGGCCACCCCTCACCCCAAGGGAACCCCTGATCTGGAACACCCTTCAGGGCCAACCAGCTGGCCCCCACCCATGCACCAGGCCTCTATCATATCTAATAAAAAAGAGTAATTTGCAGATTGACCATCACTCCAACACACAAGAGGGCTGGCCCCATGTGGTCAAAGATCCTGCCCCCATGTGGACACAAGATGGCCACTACAAGATGGCCAGCAAGGGAGGCCTGTTGGGAGGTTGTAGGCCCTGCAAGGGAGGGCAGTTGTGTGCAATCAAACCTGCCCAGGAGGGCAGTTAGGGGTGACCAGGCTGGCAGAGGAGGGAAGTTGGGGGCAAACAGGCTGGCAGGGGAGCATTTAGACATCAATTAAGCTGGCAGAGTAGTGGTTAGGGGGTGATCAGGCTGGCAGGCAGAAGTGGTTAGGAGCAATCAGGGAGGCAGGTGGGTGAGCAGTTTGGAGCCAGCAGTCCTGGATTATGAGAAGGCAGTCCGACTGCCCGTTCAGGCCCGATCCTATTGGGATCGGGCCTGAACGGGCAGTCAGACATCTCTCAAGAAGTCCCAGACTGGAGAGGGTGCAGGCTGGGCTATGGGACATCCCCCATCCTCCATGCATGAATTTTGTGCACCAGGCCTCTAGTTAATAAAAATAAAGCATTTAGTGCCTGGCATGTAGTAAATAATAAATTAGAATTAGCTAGACAATGAACTCGGCAAAGGTGTGGCTTTCCCCCCATGTAGTCTATTGCTTTATATCCAACACCTATTACATAATGAGTGGTCAATAGTAGTTGAAAGAATGAACAAATTTGATTCTTATGTAGCCTTTTAAAGGTGAAATCATGAAACACAAAGAGGAATATTTTGGCCCACATAGCATTTGTATACTCTATTACAAGTTAATTAGTGAGTATTTTGTCATATGCCTTGGTTTCCTATAAAATTAGTTACATTCCATCCATAAACCTGGACTTCAATGTCTTGAAAATTGACAGAAAACAGTTTCCAAACCTGTAAAAGTGAGGAGTTGGCTCGACTAAGGCAGTTAATATAATGATTGAGAGAACTTGGAATTTCAGATTCACCATTTACCATCTGCATGGGTTTGGCTGTTACCTAATGTTCCATATATTTCTGCACCTGTAACATTGAAACAGTACTCATACTTATATTAGTATGTTCTTTTGAGAATGAAATGAGATAATTTGTATAAAGTGCTTTGCAGAGCTTATGGTTCATAGAAGCCTTAAAAATTTCTCCCAAACAAGATTATTAATTCATTTAATAATCCAACCAACACATACTGAAGTACTTGTCAAGTCAGGTACATAAAAAAAATGAGGAAGATATAGTTCCCATCCTCAGGAACTCCCAATGCAGCAATTTAAGGGGACAAGTAAAAAAGCAATTATCTAGTGGTGGAAGCATTTTTCAGAAAGAAGATGGAATTTTAGGGGTACAGGGAATCACACATGAAACCTATGTGTTCATGTTGACTAATGTCTTAAATTTAATTAAAAAAATAAATAAATGTAAAAAAAAATCTACTCAATGTAGAGTTAAAACCCTGTGCCTGTATGACATGGTATTCAAGGTGAGTTTGTTGAGTGAATGAGTGACTAAATGACTCTCCAGCAATCTGCATCCTGTTAGTATTATTCCAGAATCCTTTCCACCCCCAAATACTGACAGTCCTTGGGTTATGTTGGACTCGATGTACATCGTTTGTGGTTATGTCGCCATCTCCCATTTATTTATAAAAAAAAAGTTCCATCATTTTGATGTGTGTACATATGTGCTTTATGTTGTACCATAGGAACGGATCTCCAACCTACTGTACAATAAAAAGTTTTAATTACATTTACATGCAATTTCAGTACTTGATTCAAATTATGGCTTATAATAAGACTCATTTATTAACTAATAAACTAATTAATTGGTCATGAAGCATTTAGCTCAGGCCTAATATGTATGAGGCACTGTGCCAAGTATGACATACAGGGGTGGGCAAAGGTAATTTTATAGTTGTGATTATGGGGAACAAAATTTATACTTGTATTATTACTTAGTAACTAGAGACCAAGTGCACAAATTTGTGCACCTGTGGGGTCCTTTGTCCTGGCGTGCAGGATAGGGCTGAAACCGGCACTCTGACATCCCCCAATGAGTCCCAGATTTTGAGAGGGTACAATGCAGGCTGAAGGACCCTACTGGTGCATGATCAAGGGCAGGGAAGGACGTGGGAGGTTGGCCAGCTGGAAAAGGGCCATAGGAGGGCTCTAGGGTGTGTCCGGCCCATCTCACTCAGTCCTGATCAGCTGTACCCTAGCAGCAAGCCAACTTACCAGTCAGAGCATCTGCCACCTGGTGGTCAGTGCATGTCATAGCAACTGATCACCCAGTCAACTGTCTGACCCCTTGTGGTAAGTGCATGTCATAGTGAGATGTTTAACAGCCTTAGCATATTACACTTTGATTGGTTGAACCAGATGAGTGGAGACTTAACATATTAGGCTTTTATTATATAGGATTATTGTAATATTTTCCACATGAACAACTGTAAACCTAATTTTGCCCATTCTTATATATACATCAACTAGTTTAATCTTCACAATAGTTCCATGAGAACATTCTATTATTTCTCCACTTTTTACAGGTAAAGAATTCTCAGAGAAAAAGAAAAATATGCTTCAAATCACCACAGCTAGCAAATGTGGAGTCAAATCAAAATCTCTATCTCCAGAATCCACTGCAATTAAATTTATTATAACTATTAAGAAATGCGCATCTTTTGTTTTTGTAACATTTTTGTCTAATATGCATTTCTACATCGATCATTAAATTGGGATATGTTTTCCTTAAAATATAAGGTTAGGAATGATTTTTGTTTTAGTATACTATTGTCTATTCAGTTTATTGACATTTTATAATCTGTTCATGTATTTTCTTATATATTTATACAGAACATTCCACTCTAGCATCATTCATCAGAACCCTCTTCCAAACTTATAATTTCAGTTTTTGGTTGCTTGCATATTATTTCTTAAACTAGAGGCCCAGTGCACAAAATTTGTGCACTGGGAGGGGGTGTCCCTCAGCCCAACCTGCACCCTTTCCAATCTGGGACCCCTTGGGAGACATCCATTTCACAATCCGGAACTGCTGGCTCCCAACTGCTCTCCTGCCTGCCTGATTGCCCCTAAATGCTTTTGCCTGCCAGCCTTATCACCCCATAACCACTACCCTTCCAGTCTAATTGATGCATAACTGTTCCTCTGCAGGTCCTATCATCCCCAACTGCCCTCCTATGATAGCCTGGTCACCCCCAAATGCCATCCCCTACATATTCCCTCTTTATTAGATAGGGTTTTTTATTTAACATATTGGACAGTGTACCTGTTGTGGTCTTGACAACCCAGTAAAAATGTAAACCCAAACTAAAAATGTCATAAATAAACTCCTTAAACAGGAATTTCATGAGACCTTGGAAAGGTGATATCATGTAGTTGTTTCTTCCTTTCTTCCTTCTCTTTCTCTTTCTTAATGTTTCATCGTTTGTCCTTTCTTTCTTTTGTCCTTTTATTCCTTTTTGTCCTCTCTTTCTATTAACCTTTCCATTGGTAGAATCGTCATTACTTGAATCTGTCTTGCTTCCAGAAGATGAAGAAGAGGGAAACACACCGTCATCTGAAGAAAAAGATGATCTATGTTGGGATCAGTGGTGTTTCTGGTTTTGCTCTTTTCCCAGTTTGTTTGTCATTTCTGCTGGCCCTGGCATCTTCAGGACTTGTACGTGAGTACTTCTTATTCATGTCTACAAAACCTGCTGGCTCTGGTGAAAACTGTTGGGGAAAAGGCCTTTGGGTGGGATCAAGCCCTGCTCAAAATGCTGAGGAACCAGGGTGGGGAGCATCCACCACTGCCCTTGCAGAGTCAAACTCTTGACCTGGGGTACTCTCCAGTAATTTAATAGCAATATACCCGTTTGCCTTCAGAAATTAGTTGTAAGTTACTTCCAATGTGAAACCCTACCTCAGACATTTCCTTTGCAGTTTCTAAAGATTTTAAACAAAACCCATTTACCTCCATAACTTGGTCAGAAGTTTCTATCCAATGGGAGAGTTTGCTGAGCAGCATTGTCCAAATACTCCCCCCCAATCTCCAATCACTCAGTTGGGGACAAGGGAAGTCCCAAGGCTATAGGTGTGTGTGTGTAGGGGGCATCACTACATGGGGGAGCAGGCCCTTTGGAGGCTGACACCCCCCCTCTGCTTTTGGGAGGGGATCGTGGCTTCCCCCCAGATCTACAACCCCCAGGCTACAGCTGGGATATAATCACTGGAGGCTGAGGGGGGCACACAGGCACCTCCCAGGCCAATGGCCCAGGCCATGGCTGGGAGCAGATCACACTGGGGTAGGGGTGCAGCGTCTCCCCGCCAATAGTATAGGGCCCAGGCCTCAGCTGGAAGTGGATCACACAGGGAGGGGGAGGGTGCCCCAGGTGCCTCCCAGGCCAATGGCCTGGCCCACAGCTGGGAGCGGATTGCACCAAGGGGGCAGCAGGCAGCTCCCAGCCAATAGGCTGACAGCCCAGGCTGCAGCTTGGAGCTGATTGTGACACAGGGGCCTAGGCTAGGAGTGGATCATGCCTGGGGCTGTGGGCACCTCCCAGGTTGACAGCTGGTGGCAGGCTGTTGGCTCTCATCACCAGCCTTCCCTGGGACTGGGGGACTCCGGCAGGCCTGAGAGGACTGGGCGCCACTGTCTTGTGTCTATGGGCACCACCATTTTTGTTGTAGAGTGATAGTTAATTTGCATATTACTCTTTTATTAGGTTGTTTACTAATAGTTTACATTAATTTATGTAAAGATTAAAGTGACAAAGAAAATTGTTTTTTCTTAATGAGGTCAGATTTTTCCCTTATTAAACACAAAGATTTTTATCTAAAATGATGAGTTATTTTAGATTTGCATTGCTATTGGGGACCACCAGTATACTTTTGGTTTTAGTCTGAATGAAAAAGAAGACCGAATCAGTATGTGATCATTGACTCTTCCAATTTGAGAGTGGTGGCAAGGAAGCATTGAAATAGATGTAAATGACATTCAGCTGAGCTTTTGTTTTGTAGGAATAAGATATGAATTTCCTGTAGATCAAGGATGAAGTGTTAGAATTGGGTTAGTACTCAAGCATCCTCTACTGTTTTATAACCTTGATTTACATTTCTCTTCTATTTCTAATTTCACTCTTTTTTAGTGCATCATGCAAAAAGAGAACATTTCTAATTATAACTTTTGTTCTATTCATGTAACTCATGGAGTTATAAGAGCTTTTGTATTTTCACATTCTTCCCAGAATATGATCTTCAAAGATGTACCTGATGGCTTTTGGTGTACCCTCATAGTCATTGAGAAGATGCTGATGCCTGTTTTTGTTGTATACACATCCCTGTAATGGTCAGAGGATGGGTAGAACTCTGCACATTTTCTATCTAGGGAACAGGCTGAACAATTATGAGGCTTGATTAATACTACTGATGCTTTAATGGCTCATTTTATATTTTGAACACTGGGGGGAAATACATTCCCTTCTGTAAAGTCTGTGTTTCTTATGATTCACTTAGCATAGATAGCAAAAAAAGCATGAAAGATCACTTGTCTCACAAGAAGAAATGGTTGGTGTATAATGCCAGCTGCATATATTACTGAACTGTTACAGAGGAGAGGAAATTACCCAGTCAGAACAGATATGTCTCTGTAGCCTCGCATCCGCATTCTAATAGCCACAGAGTTTATCTTAGTCTGAATGGAGCTCTATGTTATTAATTGTTTTAATGATTTCATTGATTTCTGTTAATCTAGGTAATGTGCCTTACTAAGTTCGGTAGTTTATTTTGCTTTTCAATTAACCTTTTACTTTCGTTATATCATTTTTTATTGAAAACAAAGGTTTTATCTGCATTTTAAAGATATGCCTATCTTAGCGTATTATAATTTATATTTGGCTATCTGAACTGCAATTTTCCTGAATACTTCAGGGTAATGGCGAACCATAATGGCTCAGTATTTTATTATAGGTTGTCATTAATACAAAACATTTTAAAAATCATTTGAATAAATGCTAGAATCCTTTATGTATAGCCAAAAATATGTTTTTAAAAGAATTCCTTTGTATTTTTGAAGAATATAATCATGGAAGAAATGTCATGCTTTAACTTCGACCTTTCATTTCTCAAATTTGGAAAGAATGGTATAAGTTCAATTTAAATACAGGATTTTTTAAGCTTGTTTAAATAATAGATGCAAAATTATGTTGTCATCCCTTTGGAAATTTTAAACAGTGTTTGGAATAGCATATTTCAAAAGAAAGGATGCAGTATTTGTACTTTTACTATGTTTATAAAATATTTCACTGCTTATGTAGATTATTTGCTATTCTAAGAAATCTGCCCAAATTAAGGTCTTAATTTACTTGAGCAGATGTAAAGTTATCTGTGTGTCATGAAAACGTTAGTGAGATGGTCCCCCTGGATGCTGAAGTGAGTCCGGGACTCTTCCTTCACGGGGAGTCACACACACAGCTTGTGTACCAATTAAAAACTGTTAACAACAACACATCACAACTTTTACAGCTCACTTTAATTGCCGAAAAATATCATTTGTCAGTTTCATGTTCTATTGTCAATCTATTGATTTATCTGAATTTGGCTTTGTCTTGTCTCTCGTACATAAAACTCACATATGCAGTTCAAATGGGAAATGACTGTATTGATTTTCTTAACTTGAGCCCAAATGCTAAAGATTTTTGGATAAGCTTTCTCATTACTTAAGCCACAATCAATAAGAAAGAGCATCTTTTAATGAAAGAGCAGTTTGAGCAACATACTTCAGAAATAGGGTCCTGTTCATTCTTTGCTTTACAAATCGATTTCCTAGGTTCCCTAAGTGAGATCCAATTGGTTGATATTGTGGTTAGTCTCTGTGTGTAAACTTGCAGCTTCAGAAAAGAGGAGAGGAGCTAGAGAGGCGGGGAAAGAAATGTCCCTCCCTGAGAAAGAAGTGGAGCATGAGCAGGTATAAAATCTGGTGTTGAAGTGCAATGCAACTTACAAATATAGCAGAGAAGTCTGACATTTTTAATTACATGCTTATGTATTTTATGATTGTACAGTATTTTAAAAATGCCTTCACTGGTTCATTTTAAAAAATATCTCCATATGCATATTACATGCATGCACACTAATCTTGTTTTAATTTTTTTCTTTTTTCATAAAATTAATTGTTGCTGCAGTTTATGTAATGCAAAATGATTTACTGAAACATTAGGTCATTTTAAAATAACTTTTTGTTAAGTAATCATTTATCTTCTTCTTTTTTTCCTGTGAAATTTCCCATTTTTTTGTAGGAAGACAAGCTTTGAACGTGAGCCACAAAATAGTGCCATTCTGAGGAACAGCAGAATGAACTGAACATATAAAACAAGTTATATGGACAGGCCAAACGTCAGAGACTACACTATGATATCATTAACTTCCGTGAACTACATAAATTAAGCTAATTATGCTTTCACTTAATTAACTGAGAATGACCTATTGATGTATGGTCGAGTTAGCTAGAGATCACTTGCTGCACTGTACTTAATTTATTGGTTTTCAATTAGTTCCTCTCTTTCCAGGGATTGTTGAGGGGAAAAAAAAAGTCAATTTACATCTATGTCCAATAGTGAATTTTTATGTACAGTGATTTCATCTTTAAATTTTTATCCTGAGAAATGTTTTTTTTGTATCCTAGCTCTTATATTCATGTCAAGAACTATCTTATTTATATTAACTTTTGGGAATTATTTTTTTTACCAAATTTACTACATTACACACACACACACACACACACACACACACACACACACACACACACTAGAGGCCCAGTGCATGGGGGGCAGGGGGTGTCCCTAACCCCAGCATGCACCATCTCCAATCTGAAATCACTCTCACAATCCAGGACTGCTGGCTCCCAACTGCTCATTTTCCTGCCTTCCTGATTGCCCCTAACTGCTTCTGCCTGCCAGCCATATCACCCTTAACCATACCCCCGCCAGCCTGATTGAGGCCTAACTGCTCCTCTGCCAGTCTGTTTGCCCCTACCTGCCCTCCCCTGCAGGTCTGATCCCTCCCAACTGCCCTCCCCTGCTGGCCTGATCACCCACAACTGCCCTCCCTTGCAAGTCTGGTCCTCCCAACTGCCCTCCTCTGCTGGCCATCTTGTGGTGGCCATCTTGTGTCCACATGGGGGCAGGATCTTTGACAACATGGGGCCAGCCATCTTGTGTTGGAGTGATAGTCAATATACATATTACTCTTTTATTAGATAGGATAGAGGCCTGGTGCATGGGTGGGGGCCAGCTGGTTTGCTCTGAAGGTTGTTCCAGATCAGAGTGGGGTTTCCCTTGGGTGTGGGTTGGCCTGGGCGAGGGGCCTGTGATGATTTTCACACACACCCCCCAGTGACCCAAATGGAGGCCTGGGTATCTAGGATTTATTTATCTTCTACAATTGAAACTTTGTAACTTGGAGTGGAGCCAAACTTTCTGCTTCCTCGATGGTGGTAGCCATTTCTATTGGATTTTATTTATCTTCTATAATTGAAACATTGTAGACTTAAGTGGAGGCCGAGACAGGCCAGGGCAGGCGGAAAGCTTGGCTTCCTCCATTGCCAGGGACAACCCTAGCCTCCTACTCTCTTCAGCTCTTTTGCTGCCACCATTTTTGTTGGAATTTATTTATCTTCTATAATTAAAACTTTGTAGCATTGAGTGGAGGCCTGGGCCTATCAGGGTGTGTAGAAAGCTTGGCTTTCTCCATTGCTGGGGAAACCCAAGCCTCCCGTCTGCTCGCTCTGTGGCCACAGCCATCTTGATTGGGATTAATTTACATACTCACTCCTGATTGGCTGGTGGGCATGGCTGGTGGGCTTGTCTTGTGGATGCAGGGGAAGTATGGTTAATTTGCACATTACTCTTTTATTAGATAGGATATATATATATATATATATACACATATCTACGTATATATATGTGTATATATATACATACATACATATATATATATATATATATATATATATATATATATATATATATATATAAAATAGTGTGTGTGTGTAGCAAACACAATGAAGAGAGTTCTTAGGTAAACTTTTCAATTTTTGAAAAAATTTTCTCAAAATTTAACCTGAGAGATTATTTTTAAATCATGGTATGAATGCTCCCTCTCAATTTCTTATGGTAAGTAGGACTAATATCTATGACAATACCTTCAGACAAAAATATATCCTTCAAATTTTGACTTTTTACCTACTGATTGTGTGACGGCTGTTATACCTCACTTTATTGCCCTCAATTTTGTAGGTTTTATAATCCACTGATAAAAATATATTTGTTGGCTCATTCTCATGTTCTCAGTATCTAAACGTTTGAATATTTCATGAGTGGCTGAAAGTTTGATCTTGGGTTTTTGTAATTATTTGCTATGTACAGTTCTATTCAAATTTATGTTATTTGACCTCAAATTTCTCCTACCAATATGTGTAACATTGTGTCAATTAATGTTTTGTATTGAAACCATGTGCTCAGTTTCTGTGTAGTCACTAGATTATAAACTGCTTGAAGGCAAGATGTATATTTGATTTTTTAATATTTATAACATTCATATGCATCCTTAGAATGATGAGTGAAATAAAAAATGTTTGAAAGATGAATAATTTATGTAATACATTGTATTTATGTTAAAGGCATATAAACAGCAAAATATATGTTATATATACTTGGGAAGCTTAATGCTAAATGTTACTTAATGTTGAAATTCAACTATCACTTTTTATATGCCAGTATTTTTTTTTAACTTTTGGTGCATTGCTGAGTTAGGCACTCTTTTTAATTCATGAAACATGATCACCATTTGTTCATAAAGAACTCTTATATTTTTATAATTTTTTATTTAGATTTTTAAATAGAATTTTCTTCATTTCTGTAGCAATGTATGAGAATATGGCTTGTCAGCAAACACTATGATCTTCTGGCTTTTGACAATCTTTCTGAAAAGGAGAGGTATCTATTTATGCTCATTTTAGTTTTCATTTTAATTTCTATAATTTAAATGTAATTGAATATCTTTTTAATAGTTTTAAAGGCAATTTACATCTTTTTCTGTGAAATACCTGGTCATAGCTGATCATTCCAATGCTATGCTCATTTAATTTCTTGACATTCTTTTCCCAACTGAGAATGTCTTCTGTTCTAAATTTACAATAACCTTGAACTTTTGCATATTCTCAGATTTACTCATGACCTCATAATCTTCCATTTTCTTTTGAATTTTAAGCCCAGGTAAATTTATTTTGGATATTGCCATTGCTTGTAACTATTTCCATTAGTTCCTTCTATTTGATATGAGAGAATCTCTAACGTTATTGTTAATACATCTACTTAAGCAGCAAAATATACTTTGTATTTCTTCTTCTATTACTTCAGTGCAATCATTTTATGAAGGTTCTAAGGTTCTTGATATTTCTTCCTTGCATTAAAGATTTAATTTGACATGTGTTTGTGGGTTAGTTTCCCTTTATTATGAAGTATGGGCATTCTGCTACCAGGAACAACCAAGCAGCTTAGCAAACAGAATAATTGGTACTATCCTTTTCACAAACAGAGAAGTCAGTTAAAACAGGGTAGAGCTTTCATCATCAATTGATTCTTAGAAGTCCTTTCTTGATATTTCAGCCCCAAGGCTTATATCAAAGGTGTTTCTTTCAATGTGGAAACTTCAAGCTTCCAATTCACCAGTCTGTGAGCCCTGAGCATCAAAGCAGACCTGCCCTGTGATCCACAGCTAAGCACTTGCTTTCCTGAAGTGACGCTTAGCGCTCTGATTCACCATCAGGATCTAAGGGGGCTGTTATGAGAAGATAAATTAGAGAACCAGATGATTATACCCTTTGGCCTCCACTGAGATCTTTCTGAGCGGGAGCTCTTGTCTTCAATTCCTCTTTGACCCATCCCCTTGTCAGCATGGAGGCCACTGCTCAGGACTCTCACTTGACTTACCCTCGGGTCCTGAGAGGATCAGCAGGTGTGTGGAGCCCTATTGCTTCATAGGGTAGTTGTTGGCCAAAGTGTCTCTGCAACTCTCTATTATCTTCTCTTTAGCTACCTTATAATTTAATGCCAGACCTCAGGATTTTTCCTACCATACTGATAATTAAAACCAAAATTTCTTTATTTAAAAAAATTCTGTGATAGTTTCTCATTTCAATCTATCAGGCTAATTAAAGACTTTGTGGTTTCTTCTTTTAACTTAGAGAAGTCATGATTTTAAAATTATCGTCATCGCCATCATTATTATCCATATTATTATTCTAATTACAATTTAAAGAAAAGGAAACCCAAATGATGTGCAATTAATTAATATTGCACGCCCAACAAGTTTCATCCTTGTATCTACCTTTCCTCGTGTATCATGTGTTACACATGTGTTCATGACCACTGTGTATAGGACAAGATCAGTTGGTCATTTCATTGCCTGACAAATTATTTAAAGCAGACACACAATAAGGTGAAATGTTAGATCTCTGTTGTTTTAGATGTATTAATTAATACTTGGGCAGAAACCATTCATCTCTCAGAAACCTTTCCAGTTTATCTTCTTGTCATGCTGCTGACCCTGATAAATGTCCTAAATCCATTCCTTTCTCTTTCTCCCACCATATGGTTCAGGCCTTCAGCTTCATTCTCTCTTGTAATTCAGTGTTCTCTCTCTCTCTCTCTCTCTCTCTCTCTCTCTCTCTCTCTCTCTCTCTCTCTCTCTCTCTCTCTCTCTCTGGTATCATACTCTTCTACACATCCTCCTGCTACTGGATGGACCTTTAGACACGTACACCTACACACACAGAGAGACATCTGATGGTATCAGTCCTCCACTTAAAATTCTTTTCTATTCCGAGCTAACCATTGAATTACTTTTCAAAACTGGGGCCAAAAGGAATAGGTATGAGAGAAATTAACTCATGGTGCTTTCATCTTCTTATTCCAAAACAGCTAGAACAATTCTGCTTGTTTTTATTTATTTATTTACTAGGCCCAGCTAAAATTTTATTGGAAGAAAAGGTAGTAGTCAATTATGGTTGTGATAATGCCACAAAATGAATGTCTTCAAATGTCAATGTCGTTTGTACATAACAAACATTTCCTTTTCTTGTCCATCGGTGTTTGGGTTGGAGGAGGTGGTTTGCTGCGGGTACTTCAGGTTTCATCCACATGACTTCCTGCCAGAAGCATGCAGAAGTTCCAGTCAGGGAATGAATCATAACACTTCACATGCACACACCTGTTACTCTGTGTTGAATGCCCTGTGTCTTCTGTCTGGGAAACTATTTTTTGCCCCTGATTATCCAGTTTGTTGCTAATTCTTGCTATCCCCAAACAAAGCATTTTCCTGCCTGAAATTAAAACCAAATTTTGAAAGCAAGCGACTTTGTGCCAGCATAAAGACATTCTGCCGGTACAAGAAAGACAAGTCTTGTTTCAGCAAACTTCTAGAAGAGATGTTCCATATCACATGTCCCTTTGTATTGTATCCATGTGACCAAGAAAGAGGTGGTTTGTTTTCCTGTCCTTGGGAAGAGTAGTAACTTGGGAGCAGAGCTGAATATGTTTCCGAATGGAACTGAAATGTTGATGCTACAATGTACTTAAGTAAATATTAGCTGGGCAGTTCAAGCTTTTCCCTTTAACCATATTATGGTCATTGTATTGTTGGTTACATATACATCATATACACACAGAGAGAAAACCAAGTCTGTGTTCTTGGGATTTCTCATGGTAGATGATGTAACAGCAATGGTGGAGGTGTGCTGGAGCTGGTTCTTAATGAGTCATGACACCAGCTTGCTCATTTCTCCCCAACTTCTTGTTCAGTGATCATGATAGCTTGAAATTAACCATGGCAGGAGTATTTATACTAGGGAAACTGGCGAGTTATTTTTCCAGAGAGCTAGTTTGCTAGGGCACCAGAGCCAAGCCTTGTATTTAAGTGTAATATTTATTACTTTTCTTATGATTGTCAAATTTTTAAGTTCTATGTGAATTTTCCTTTATTTCCTAATGTTTTATATTTTATATATTTATATGTTATATATATATATTTTTTTTTTCATTTAAGATCATCTCATTCTCATTAGTATATTGTTTCTGTTAATACCCAGATTTTTCCCCCTAAATTCTGGTCATGTATTTATAAAAGATTCTGATAAAATGATGAATATTTAAAAATTAAAATGAGTATCTTGTTTATTATTATAAACAAGTGGCCCAGTGCACGAAATTCATGCACAGAGGGGGGTTTCCTGAGCCCAGCCTGCACCCGCTCCAATCAGGGACCCCTTTGGGGATGTGGGACCCCTTTGGGGATGTGTGACCCCTAACCACCTCTGCCTACCCGCCTGATCATCCCTAAGTGCTCCCCTGTTGGCCTGATTGCCCCTAACTGCCTCTGCCTTGCCCCACATCTGGGACCTAGGCTTCCCTCCCTGTGGCCAGCTATAGGCACCCAGGACCTGGGCCAACTTCACTCAGGCTGGCCGCAGCCACAGGCAGCCACAGGCACGCAGGACCACAGGGCATGCTGCCTAACACCAGGGCCGGAAAGGGCCCCAGCCCTTCTATGTGCCTGCCTGGCCGAGTCCCACTACTCTAACTGCCATGGCGTAAAGAACTTTACCATATATGTTCTCCCCAGTCTCCCGGAGAGAGGGCATGAGCTGAGAAAATGGAAATGCTGCAGCCCCAGGGCCATTTTACCAATGGGTACATTGTCATTTTCAGATCTGGATTTGAGATAATCCATCAAACCGCTATATTTTTCAACTCTCAACTTAGATCGGTTTGCTTTAATGAAATTTATCCGATTTGCCTCCATTTTTGAATACAAATCCACAATAAACTCTTGAGTTAATTTTCCTGCATTTAAAATAGGATTGAAAGTGTCCCTCACAGAGAGATGAAATCCATAATACTGCATTTGGGTGACTCGTGTTCTTACATTTTGTCTAGTATTATTGTTGAGTACACTGTTGTCTCTGAGTCTTAATGCAATATCTGTTCCCCAACCTTTTTCACCATGTGGAAAAAGAATAGGATATGTCATTGCATCTAATGTAGGAAACAGGATACTGATTTGTTTCACTTTAGTGGCATTTGGATTATGTTTACAATGAATGAGCAAGTCCCTTTCAAAAGGAGGTTCTCCATCTTCGTTTGTGAATATGACAGCAACCTCGGTTACACAGGGAGAACTATATCTACCTGGGTCACTATTATGATCATATTTAATTGCCATAGTTACTTCTGTGGGAGCTATACCTTTTGCTGCTGCTTCAGATTGGGCTTCCTTTTCTACCTCATGTAGCATCTTGTACGATTTTGTTAATTCATTTATTTCATGCATGAGGTTGTTTCTGAGCAGGCCTGGTTTGCTGGGATTGCTAATCTTTTACGTGTAGTTTCGGCTGTATCCAAAATATAGAGTTGGGCAAACTTCAACAGTTTTTCTTTGGACATAGTCCCACCTCTCTATTGCCACGTTCTGAGATAGAGGAGAATGACAGACAGGTCTTTCAGCACTGTGACCAATGGCTGATTTGGACAGATTCTGTGGGGGTGGGACTTCCTCTGACCTGTTGTCAGTTTCTACATGTGAGATGTGGTAGCTGGGACTCGGAGGCCTTCCCTCTGATGGGGGCTTTCCCTCTGATGGTTGCCTTCTGTTTTTGCTGGCATACAGCTGAAGCTACACAGAAAACATTATTAGCAATGCCAGGGGCCTCAGTTAGACGCAGCTGCAGTGAGTTCTCACAGCTGCCACCCCTGCAGCCGCAGCTCTCGCCCTGGCAGATCCCTCTGCCTTGTTCTCTGCGCCCCAGGGCCTCAGACTCAGCTGTGGTGAGTTCTGGTTGCTGTAGCTGCCACTGGCTGGTAGCATAGCCAGTCAGGAGCCAAGGTACGGTCACATTTGCATGTTACTCTTTTATTAGATAGGATTTATGAATAACATTTAAACATAATAACTTAATATCCTATCTAATAAAAGAGTAACATGCAAATGTGACCGTACCTTGGCTCCTGTCTAGCTATGCTACCAGCCAGTCGGAGCAAGGGGTCGGGTGGAGAGGCGTGAGCGCCAGGCCCCAGGAGCCGAGATAAAGTGGTGAAGTCATCAAGCGCCCGGCCGAGGCTCAGGGACCAAGCAGAGGCAGGAACGGAGGCCAGAACTCACCACAGCTGACTCTGAGGCCCCGGGGCTTGGAGAACGAGGCGGCAGGAGCGGTGGCCGAGGGGGCGGCAGCGACGGCTGAGAGAACTCACCTCGGTGGCGGCGGCTTCAACAACTCACCGAAGCTGCGTCTAATGAGGCCCCTGCATTGCTAATATTATGTGTAGGTTCAGCTGTGCCAGCAAAAACGGAAGGCAACCACCAGAGGGAAGGCCCCCGAGTCCCAGCTTCAGCATCCCAGCTGAAACTGACAACAGGTAGCGGGAAGTCCCACCCCCACAGAATCTGTCCAGTTCAGCCATTGGTCACACTCCGGAAAGGCCTGTCATTCTCCTCTATCTCAGAACCTGGCAATAGAGAGGTGGGACTATGTCCAAAGAAAAACTGTTGATACAACGGAGCTGTGTAGCAGAAAGATGCCGACGTTATCGACAGAAAATGTCTGAAGAGCGACGTGCATCTGATCTAGAAAGAAGGCGATGCCTGCGACAGAATGTACCTGAAGAGCAGCTATTGGAAAAACGTCGCTCTGAAGCCGAAAAACACTGGCATCTTAGACAGGAAATGTCTAAAGAACAACGTGCCTTTGAAGTTGAAAGAAGGCGGTGGCGAACACAGAATATGTCTAAAAAACACTCATCAAACAAGTACTACCAATAGTGGTAGAAACTGCCTTCTCAGCAAAAATGGAGTACGTGAGGATGCAGTTCTCAAACATAGTTGTGGTGAAATGACTGTTAGATGTGAATGTTGCCTATCACTAAATTTCTGGGATGAAAAACCATCTGATGGGAAATTGACTAAATGTTGTAGCAAAGGGAAAGTCTGTCCAAATGATATACATTTTCCAGATTACCTGCCATATTTTAAAAGATTAATGACAAACGAAGATTCTGACAGTAAAAATTTAGTGGAAAACATTCGATCTATAAATAGTTCTTTTGCTTTTGCTTCCATGGGTGCAAATGTTGCATCGCCATCAGGGTATGGGCCATACTGTTTTGAATACATGGACAAGTTTGTCATCGTACCGGAACTTTACATCCTTCTGATGGTGTTTCTCGGAAGTTTGCTCAACTCTATATCTTGGATACAGCCGAAGCTACACGTAAAAGATTAGCAATCCCAGCAAACCAGGCCTGCTCAGAAAGACTCATAATTAACATCAACAACCTCATGCATGAAATAAATGAATTAACAAAGTCGTACAAGATGCTACATGAGGTATCCTATTCTTTTTCCACATGGTGAAAAAGGTTGGGGAACAGATATTGCATTAAGACTCAGAGACAGTAGTGTACTCAACAATAATACTAGACAAAATGTAAGAACACGAGTCACCCAAATGCAGTATTATGGATTTCATCTCTCTGTGAGGGACACTTTCAATCCTATTTTAAATGCAGGATAGTTAACTCAACAGTTTATTGTGGATTTGTATTAAAAAATGGAGGCAAATTGGATAAATTTCATTAAAGCAAACCGATCTAAGTTGAGAGTTGAAAAATATAGCAGTTTGATGGATTATCTCAAATCCAGATCTGAAAATGACAATGTACCCATTGGTAAAATGATAATACTTCCATCATCTTTTGAGAGTAGCCCCAGAAATATGCAGCAGCGATATCAGGATGCTATGGCAATTGTAATGAAGTATGGTAAGCCTGATTTATTTATAACTATGACATGTAACCCCAAATGAGCAGATATTACAAACAATTTACAACGCTGGCAAAAAGTTGAAAACAGACCTGACTTGGTACCCAGGGTTTTTAATATTAAGCTGGATGCTCTTTTAAATGATGTATGTAAATTCCATTTATTTGGCAAAGTAATAGCTAAGATTCATGTCATTGAATTTCAGAAACGTGGACTGCCTCACGCTCACATATTATTGATATTAGATAGTGAGTCCAAATTGCATTCAGAATATGACATTGACTGTATAGTTAAGACAGAAATTGCAGATGAGGACCAGTGTCCTCGACTTTTTCAGATTGTGAGATCAAATATGGTACATGGACCATGTGGAATACAAAATCCAAATAATCCATGTATGGAAAATGGAAAATGTTTAAAGGGATATCAGAAAGAATTTCAAAATGTGACCATTGGAAATATTGATGGATATCCCAAATACAAACAAAGATCTGGTAGTACCATTTCTATTGGAAATAAAATTGTCAATAATACTTGGATTGTCCCTTATTACCCATACTTATGCCTCAAATATAACGTTCATATAAATGTTGAAGTCTGTGCATCAATTAGAAGTGTCAAATATCTATTTAAATACATCTATAAAGGTCATGATTGTGCAAATATTCAAATTTCTGAAAAAAGTATTATCAATCATGACGAAGTACAGGACTTCATTGACTCCAGGTATGTGAGTGCTCTTGAGGCTGTTTGGAAACTTTTTGGAATGCAAATGCATGACCAATCTCATGCAATCACAGGATTAGCTATTCATTTGCCAAATGCACAAAATTTGTATTTTCATGCCGATGATTTTTTTTTTCATGCCGATGATTTTGCTGAAGTTTTAGATAGGGCTGAAATACATAACTCAACTTTAATAGCTGGGGGGCCGTGATCGCAGGTACAAACCTGGCCCCAAGTCCGGCCAAGGCGGTGCTTGGGGCTGCAAGGGTGGTGACAGCAGCCACAAACTAGCCCCAAGCCCAGCCAAGGTTGTGCTGGGAGCCTCAATCACAGCCACAGACCCGGCCCCAAGCCCAGCAATGGCTGCGCCAGGGGGCTGCAGGGGTGGTGATCACAGCCACAAATCCGGCCCCAAGCCAGGACATGGTGGTGCTGGGGCCTGGGGGGGGGTCCCGGTCACAGCCACAAACCCTGCCCCAAGCCGGGCCATGGCAGCACTGGGGGCCATGGGGGTGGCAATTTTTATATATGAGGATGTTTATTCAAATGTGTATAGACTCTTGCTCTTTTTCTACTTTCTGGCTTTCTTGGGGATCCTAGGTGTCCTGCCTCACAGATCCATGTGGCGCAGAGCAGGATCCTTGGCTCTGGCCCAACTTTTTGGGGCAATTCATCAAGGAGTCCCAGAGGGATGGGTGGGGCTCCTGCATTGTGACAGGGTACAGGCCAAGCTGGGGGACCCATCCCCCCACCGAGTGCACAAATTTTGTGCACCAGGATTCTAGTATTCAATAACCATTTAATTCCAAATATTAGTTTAAAATAAATTTTAAATGCATCTAAACAATTTTACAATTTATATGCAAGGCTAGACACTGGCTAATTTAAAGATATTCTCTCTCTCTCTCTCTCTCTCTCTCTCTCTCTCTCTCTCTCTCTCTCTCTTTCTCTCTCTCTCCAATGAGATTCTAAATCTAAAATTAAAAAGTAGATAAACTATTTTTCTATTTGAAATTATTCAGACTATTTCCCAAAATATTAAATACAATGATTAAATAAACATCATTAAAGAATAGCTCTGCAGCTACAGTGAAAAATAAAAAGTAAAGACTATAAAACTATATAATTTTGGAACTTAAACAATTTTTTTGGGGGGGATTGTGGTGCTGTTTCCAAACCTGAAACCAGGGCCTGAGGATGCAAAACATTTGTCACAATGCCCAGGAGAATAGTTAGTGGTTCATGAACCTATCAATAATTTAAAATATAAATCACTATTGTTTCTAGAAAATGTTTCCAGAAACCAGTGACAAAACTTTTTCCTTTTTAATACAGTAAGTCTAGACAAAATTCACTTATTATTCATAATGAGAATGTGACATTAGAAATGATTACGTTAGAAATGTTTGCATGTGTATATTTATGCTTCCTAGTTTCATCCCTTACATCTTCCATTGATAATCACTCTCATCTCATAAAACCTGGGGTAATTATTTTAACTACCTTGCTCTGTTATTTTTAACTTTATTTACTTGTCCTCACTTGTAAGTTTTTTGAGAACAGGAATTATTTTGTTTTCTTAGAATTCAAAATCTACACGGCTAGTTGTCATATTCAAAATAGATTTAAAACAAGCATGCATTATTGATGTGAAAGCTATTGATAAGAATAGGGGAATAGTTAGTTTTCATACATTTATTGTGTCCAAAGAGATTTTATACTTGTACCCATGCTGTTTTGCACATCATACTCAAATATACAAGCCCTCATATTTCTTGTGCATGTCATATATTGTTTTTATTTTCAGAATTTTGAAATTCTGAATGCAAAGCATTAAATAAATTAGAATTTATTTCTTTAAAACAAATACTAATACATTGGAAAAATTATAGCATTTGGTAAAACTTAATATGAAAACAGATTCTATTTATTATCAAACATTTGTTCTATTTGCAGAAATCTTTGTGTTTCTTTAAACATTTATTGAGTTATTTTTAAGAAGCTAATTTACTTTCCCATTATGTATGAAAGGTTTAATCTTTCCAAATATTTTGTGTTTCAACTTAGTAATTCAGGAGAAGTTTAAATTTAACTCAATAACCACAAAATACAGAAGACAAATACATAAATCAGTAACAATTTTTAAAATAAAGATTACTATTGTCTCCATGATGATCAAATAAATGAAAACCTTTTATGTCGATGACAGGTGTGTTTCTGAATAGGCTCATCTCTAATTCTTTTGTTTACCTCTTGCTTTTACAATTATTCTCTCAACAAGTACAGTGGTAAGCTAATATTCTAAATGAATTTACATAATTGTTATCATAACTTCTTTTACCTTCCATCATTTTGCAATTAAAAGCTCAGAATGTTTCCATACAGTTATTATTTTTTACATTAAATTTCTAAAGAATTATGAAAAAGGATGATGATTTCAGACTTTATCTTTATAAATATTAACCTAGAATAGAGCAAACAGGTGTTTTCTCATAATAACATTTAGAATAAAGAGGGAATTAATTTGAACACTTAGTATAATGAGAAAAATTTATTTTAGGAACTGGAACTCATAATGGTATATTTTAACTAGATATTGGAATATAAATAAGATTAGAGAACATGCATACTAAATGAAAGTAGATATCTTTGGCTATTTTTGTGTGTGTGACTGATTTAAGGCACTGAGAAATTAAAGAAGAATGAAAGATTCAAAACATTCATTGCAATTTTGACCAAATGCTGATATGCTAAGCTCCCTTATCTTTACACACACACACACACACACACACACACACACACACACACACACACACACACTCATGCACTGGCCAAAATTAGTAAGCCATTTCCATTCAAATAGTCTTGCTTCCCCCTTAACTTTGGATCTGGCTTTCAGAAGTCACTTAATTTTACCTGGCTCAGTTTCCTGATCAGATACATGGGGTTGGATTAAATGCCATGTGGAGCATTTTAGTCCCATTATCTATCTATCTATCTATCTATCTATCTATCTATCTATCTATCTATCTATCTATCTATCTATCATCTATCTATATCTATCAATCGTTTAGGAACACCTGTATTAAGTTGCCCTGGTAAGGGTAAATGGATTGGCAAGACTTTGACCTCTGGAAGAAAATCGAGTCGCTGTTTATATTTTAACTCAGTGAGACTTCCAAAAATTTCTGAGAAAATATTTTAGGCTCCAGATTGAGACTAATGACTATTCTTTGGATCTTAGTTAAAACTATATTTCAGTTTCTGTAACCTTATTGAGCCTACTTGAATTAATAGTCATAGGCTATTTTAAAAAGGAACTCAGAGATCAACTTCAGTAAGTCCATTTATAATGTGGAATTTGGCTTTTTATTTACTCTTACTTATCAAATATATTAATGAGAAAATGGGATAGTTAAAAACATATAGGAAAATAATCACTGTGCAAATAAGAAAAATTAATTTTATGACAAAAGAGCCACACATAATTTGCAGTGATAAGAGTAAGTAATTTATAAGAGGAATCAAAGAAAATTTCACTGAAACAGTTCTTAACACAAAAATCATAAAAATAATAACATTGTCTTACTAGTGTCTGTTGTTTAAAGTTTTCAGATCCATTCATACTATGATGGTTTTTAGAAACCATCCTCAGCTACGAGATGAGGGGACAGCAAATGTCTTTGCTCATTTCAATCGAGGAAATCAGGGCTTGGAGAAGTTCAAAGATTTGCTCAAGGTCACAGATGTAGAGCATCTAAAGCACCTAGCGTTGTTTTTTCTCTACATGCTTCACTGCTTCTCGATGAAAAGTATGACACAGAGCCCTGTCAAATTTAGCAAAAGCTAATTAAAGCGTCATGTATTCTTAATGTAAGATTTCATAGAAATTTGTTTTCAGCAGCAAGTTACAGGTAATTTTGCAGTTATCTAATGGTCTTTTATTTCTCAAATAGTGTTGTACTGACTGCTATTTTCTTGCTATTTGCGTTCTTTGTCATTTTTAATATCTTGAGTGATTTTGAAATATTTGGTGCTGGATCATTCTGCTGCAAATATGACCTGTCATTCCTGCAAATGGACTGATTGAATCTGTCACCCTGGTGGGACTTACAGTAAATTCACCACCACACAAGTAAAACCATTAGAAATTGCATTGGTTTAAATGGCTGAATATAAGAAACCCCCTGATTCTATCAGCAAGAGGGCTTATGTTTTCCTTCCAAATAACCATGGCAAATCTTAAAATTATATAGATTTTAATGCACACATGTTGCTGTGTTGATTTCTATTTAAGATCTATAATATGGTTTTTGCCTCTAAAATTTCTGTATTGAAATAATTTATGGGAAGGGTTAACAAGATTTTATATTTCAAACTGTTTCATTTTCAAAATTATGAATGTGCCTGAAATCTTTCTTTTCCATTTTAATTGTGATCTATATGTAGATACATTAATATGAGTAAAATACTTTCTATGGTACATAAAAATAATTAATATTAAGTTTTAAGATATTGATACATTGGAAAATAATTCAGTGACCTTTTGTTATCTTATTCTCAGAATATGTCCTATTCCAAATAAAATATTTTCAATCATGTTCACCTCTACAGTAAAAATCAATGTATTTAACTTTTTTTAAAAATATATTTTATTGATTTTTTACAGAGCGGAAGGGAGAGGGATAGAAAGTCAGAAACATCGATGAGAGAGAGACATCGATCAACTGCCTCTTGCACACCCCCCACTGGGGATGTGCCTGCAGCCAAGGTACATGCCCTTGCCGGAGTCGAACCCGGGACCCTTCAGTCCGCAGTCCGATGCTCTATCCACTGAGCCAAACCGGTCTTGGCTGCATGTAACTTTTTAATTCTTAATGTATAAACAATTTTTTTCAAATATGAAACATTTTATTATCTTACGTATTTTAAATATGTTTGGTTTTATGTCACTTGTCTCCTTTTAATCGTATTCAGTTTTTTAGATTTTTCATATTTAATCTAATCATGATTCACAGTTTATTTTACTTTGTTAACATAGCAGTTCAATTGGATACTATCTCTATCTGAATACTAAAACTCTCATAAAAACCATTTTAATAGTCTTATAAAACAGAGCACATAAAACAAGAACATTTATTTTGCTTGAAGACATGTGCTAATTTTTTATTGAGAAATGCATTAAACATTGATACATCCAACCTCTGATTGAACCTTCATACCTGTCACATGTAGGGGCTGGTGAAGATTTATTGCACAATATAAAATTAGGTATATACAGTAAACCTGATAGTAAATGACCTTTGTAGATAGGAGACTGCCACAGAGAACATTTGCACAATAGAATGGGGTTTGAAAAACAAATTTAAAAGCATTTAAAGAAGAGTGATGGAAACCGAAAAGCATAAAGAGAAAAAATATTCTACAATGAAATAGAAACACAGGAAATATACTTTCTAAAATGAGTAGGTGTTTTTAGCATCTCTAATTCATTTGTTAAACAGCAATTTGTACTAAAGAACAAGTGTTTAATTCCAAATGTATAAATATGCCTATTTAGTCATGCCAGTTTCATGAATTACTTATGAACTATAAACATAAAAAGATGTTCAACCCTTTAAAAAAGTACAAATTAATACAGCAATAGAAACTCACATAAGGATGAATATCAAGTGTCAAAAATAGGGCACCCTGCACTCTGACAGAAGGTTGATTTCATTGTGAATTGAATTTAGTGCATGTTTCATTCTGTGATCTGTCCTTTTCTCCCTCTCCCTCTCCTTCTCCCTCTCCCTCCCTCTCTCTCTCTTTTTCTTCTTCTTCTCTCTCTCTGTCTCTGTCTCTCTCTCTTTCCCTACCTTCCTTCCTTCTTCCTCCTTCCTCCTTTCTCCCTTTCTCTTTCTCTCACCTTGATTGTCCATCAGCATCAGGCTTCTTTGGGGGATAATTACAAACACGGCTGTTTTAACTCAAACTTACTGGCATGATGCCTTAATGAATATTTTATAGAACTTCACAGAAATTGGGCAAAATTATTTTGAAGCTTTGACATTGCTTATTCAAAGAATTTAAACAAAAAGAAGTTCTATCAGGCTGACAATAAGTTATATAAAATTATTTCAAGGTAATGGCATTTAGTTCCTAGAAATGAGATCATGTCTATTGATTTTTGAAAAGAAAAATTAAAACCCATAACTATCATAAAACAATGCTAATAATGAATTTCTCTAGTAATGGAATCAATTTTGCTCAGGATGGTACAATGAAATCCATATTTATAAAATCTACTTCTTATCATACAAATGGGTAGCTTGCATGAAGAGGTTTTAATAAAAATTTCTGTACTACTATTTTCTTAAAATTTTTATGTAACTTTGGGTCATTTTATGAATCTGTTTTTTCCCTTATGTAAGGAGATAAATACTCAAAGAACTATATTAAGACTTATTTTGTCTTTTTACAAAAAAAGATAAATTCCCTACAATTAACCCCTTTTATACCAATTTGTATTCAAAGTCCTAAGCAGATGATAATATATATAGAACTTTCTGTAAAACTAACATAGATTGCTAACATTAAGTATACATTCCTGGAGCACATGATGAAAGGCTGTTATATAATTCTGGAAACCAGGTGCAATGTTCACCCCCTGAGTTCTAAGAGCAACATCAGTGTGAAGAAATGACTAATGTCCTGTTGTGAAATGGGGAGTAGGAGTAGGGACACTTTCCAGAAGTAAATATGGCCATGGTACAAAACTCCATTAAACAGGTCATACTATTTAGCTGTGAGGTTGAATTGAGTAACATCGAGTTTCTCTTTTTCTTACTTAGAGACTAGAGGCCCGTCTCAAAATTCCTAGAAGGGACTCAGCCCTAGCAGCCCCGGCTTCCTCTGGAAAGATGTCTGGAAGGTCATTCAGCTGTCTAATCTAATTAGCATATTATGATTTTATTATTATAGATATGATACAAAAGATAAAGTGGAGGTCATAACTAAGGGCTGGACTTGATTCTTATGATCCTCTGAGATTATCTTGTTAGCCTTTCTTACTGTTTTTAGTCACTTACCCTCCCTCCCTTCCTTCCTTCCTTCCTTCCTTCCTTCCTTCCTTCCTTCCTTCCTTCCTTCCTTCCTTCCTTCCTTCTTTTCCCTCCCTCCCTCCCTCTTTCCCCATTCCTGCCTCCTTCCCTTTTCTTTCCTTCTTTTTTACTGAATTTCTATTAAGTTAGGGGTTACCAAGATGGAAAAAATAACATTGACAGTCTTTTCTACTAAACAGAGTTCAGAAGAAAATCTGTCGATTGCTAAAGATCCCTGAGGAAGGAAAATTATTTTTCTTACCTGAATTTATTCTCACCCTTGCTTCCTACATTATATCACTGGCATCCATCATTTTGAGGCCTTTTTAAATTCCTTTGCACTTTTAATAGAAATAGACTTTGAAAGACTGACATGAAACTCTATATGCTTGAAGTAAAGCTGTAAAAGACATTGACAAATTGAAGCAATACCTCCTCCATCCTCTTTGGTCTTCCACCTGCCTTCACTGCTAAGTCTAGGAATTCAGCCATTTCCTCACTGTGCAACCAGGAATGTCGCCTTGAAGATCAGTCTAAACCTCCTGTGAAAATTTGTATACTTTGTCTTGGATTCACACATGAGAGCAAATTTTGCTGCATCAAATGATTGATAAATGGTGAAATTATAAAGTTTGGGATCTTTAATTTTTCAATTTTAAATTATATTCTTCTTTAATGTTGACCTGAAATGGTTCTAAAATACGATTTTGCAAGAAATTCAGTATTTTAATTTAACACAGTATATATTTTACAGAAATAAATTGAGGGGTTGTCTTTACAGTCTTTTAGTAACTCCCTAGTAGTAAAATAAGAATTGATTAACGTACTCTTTTGGCTATCCACAAATATAATTAAAAAAATGATTTTAGAGAGGGAGGAAGGGAAAGGGAGGGAGGGAGGGAGGGAGAGAGAGAGAGAGAGAGAGAGAGAGAGAGAGAGAGAGAGAGAGAAAGAGAAACATTGATGTGTGATAGATACATCAATCGGTTGCCTCCCATATGCACCCCAACTTGGGATTGAATCTGCCACCTAGCTATATGTACCTTGACTAAGAATCAAACCAGCAACCTAGCAACCTTCTGGTATATGGTCGATGCTCAACTAACTAACTGAATCGCACCAGTCAGAGCTATGTTTAATGAATTTTCTCTTTCCTTCCTATACTTTGCCCCAAGTGAAGCCACCATTAACCTGTTTATTTCCTTTTTTCTCTTTTTATATATTACTCTTTATTTTTCTTAGATTTAATATTTTATTTTTATTATTTTTACTTATAATTTTATTTTTTATTATTTTTGTATATGTGTCCTTATTTCTCTATTACCCCCTACCCCCACTCATGCCCCACCCCTCTGTTGTCTGTGTCCATTGATTATGCCCATATGCATGCATACAAATCCCTATGTTGATTCCTCCCCCTTAATCCCACCAACCTCCACCTTCCCTAAGGTTTGACGTTCTGATCGACGTTTCTTAGTCTCTGGATCTGTTCTTGTTCATCAGTCGATGCTACTTCTTATATTCCACAAATGAGTGAGATCATATGATGTTTATCTTTCTCTGCCTGGCTTATTTCACTTATCATAATGCTCTCCATTTCTATCCATGTTGTTGCAAATGGTAGGAGCTCTTCCTTTTTTATTGCAGCATAGTATTCCATTGTGTAGATGTTCCACTGTCTTTTAATCCACTCATCTGGAGATGGGCACTTAGGCTGTTTCCAAATCTTAGCTGTGGTGAATCGTGCTGCTATGAACATAGGGGTACATATATCCTTTCTAATTAATGTTTCTAGTTTCTTGGGATATATTTCTAGAAGTGGGATCACTGGGTCAAATGGGAGTACTATTTTTAGTTTTTTAAAGAAGCTCTATACTGTTCTCCACAGTGGCTGCACAAGTCTGCATTCCCACCAGCAGTGCAAAAGAGTTCCTTTTTCTCCACATCCTCACCAGCACTTCGTTGATTTGTTGATGTTAGCCAATCTGACAGGTATGAGATGGTACCACATTGTTGTTTTGATTTGCATCTCTCTGATGATTAGTGACTTTGAACATGTTTTCATATGTCTCTTGGCCTTCCTTCTGTCTTCTTTTCAAAAGTGTCTATTTACATCAGTTACCTATTTTTTTTTAATTGGGTTGTTTATCTTCTTTTTGTTAAGTTGTATGAGTTCCCTATGAATGTTGGAGATTAAACCTTTATCATTGATGCCATTGGTAAATATGTTCTTCCATGCAGTGGGTTTTTTTGTTTTATTAATAGTTTTCTTTAATAAACAGGTTTATTAAGCTGTTTATTTATTATTCATTATTTATTCAACAAAATTTTATTTAGTACCTATTCTGTACCAGGTACTATGTTGGCCTTGAAGACAGAGTAGAGACCAAGATGAAATTCTTATCATCAAGGAATGCACAGACTTCTTGGAGAAGCAGAAAGACTGGCATGGTAACTGCTACAGTGGAAATAATTACTGTGGAAGCATGCAGAGGTATGCTTTTTAATTCATTTCTTCTGCAACCATATTAGCATGACCTTTTCCCTTATCCTATTTTTTACAACTAATCCTGTCTCAATTGTGGAAGTCTTTTTCTTATGTTTATTGAATAAATTATCACCTTTAACATAGTTATTTCAAAATCCTTGTAGAATTATTCAATATCAAGGCCATCTCCATACAATTAAAAAAAATAAACCTGTCGCTAAATGTAAAAGTTAGCTTACCCTAAGGCAGTGGTTGGCAAACTCATTAGTCAACAGAGCCAAATATCAACAGTAAAACGATTGAAATTTCTTTTGAGAGACAAATTTTTTAAAGTTAAACTTCTTCTAATGCCACTTCTTCAAAATAAACTCACCCAGGCCATGGTATTTTGTGGAAGAGCCACACTCAAGGGGCCAAAGGGCCGCATGTGGCTCACGATCCACAGTTTGCTGACCACTGCCCTAAGTTAAAGTGTCAAACTAAAGGAGATGAGAAGATAGGCTCTTCAGATGGAGCAGACATATTTCATGCTGCTGAATGCTCATCATTTATGTTTTTAGCAACTTCCTACTTTTCCAGTTATTTTGTAAAAATATTTCATAGTCCAGAATCATCAAACCTCCCAAGAGATAGTCTTGTCTTTAGAACTGGCAAGATCCCTTTTCCCTGAGTATATGGTTTGGCCTCTTCACCAAGATGAATTGTTTATTTGCTCATTTGTTTTTATTGCCCTTAGCCCTCAGGAATTTTCTTGGGAGTAGGCAGTCCTTGTTTGTTTTTTAGGTGCCTGACCCCTTTATCCTGCCTGTCTTCGCTTCTGGCTGTTGTGATTTCCTCTGACATCTTGGCACCTAGATCTTTTCCCAGTGGTGCTTTAGCTGTTACCAAACTCTATGATGATATCTCTCACATCTTCCACTGTCCTGGCTGCATTTACAAAGGGCTGCATGGAATCATCTCTCAAAAAGTTTCTGAGGTTTCTCAGAACACATTGTTTTTCTAGTGTACTGAAGAATTTCCTATGGAAGTTTCGATTTCACGGAACTGTATGAGTCAAACTATCCCAGTCTTCTAGAAAGTATGCTTATATCCAACAGACACTTACATTTCACTGATTATTCATGGCCAATCTGAGTAGTTGGTATTAACCATGAAATATAACTTTCATCAAAATCCATTGACTAAGGTAGGGCTTTGCTTAGTTCTTTGAAATTGTAATGATATTTATTCCTGAAACTTTATCTTTCCTTTTTTCATTTTTAATAATGGAGTTTAAAGTTTTCCTTTGAATGATGTTTTTCATTTACTTCATCTAATTTGACCATACAACAATGCTATGAGAAACAAACTAAGTAACATTTATTTCTGATCCAACATAAAAAATCTTAAAAATACTCATTTTAATAGGAAAATGAATTATTAAATAGTATGGGATATATACAGGAGGGGGTAAAAGTAGGTTTACCCTGTTCATATGGGAATCTCTGTAATAAAGAGCCAGGGTGTAATGACCAACCATGACCAAAGGCTGACCATCCGGACACGGGGACCAAGAGCTGACTACTGCGGCTGCAGGCCCAGGGACCAGCAATGACTGCTGAGGGGGCTGCGAATCAGGCCCAGAAAGAGACCTGAAGAGAGAAGCAGGGGCTGATCTGTACCGTCTTTGGCAACTTTTGACCAGCACTTGCCTCTCTCTTTCCCTCTGAGCCTGGCCAGCAGCCCTACCTCCATTTCTTTTTGAGACTCCACAAGGCAGATGATCAGCCCTGCTTTTCTGATCAGGCCCTGTGATAGGCCCAGAGATGCTGACTGGCATAGAAACTGACAGATCAGAACCAATCTGGGTCAACTGTGAGGAGCCAATAGCTGCCTAGGAGGTAGAGCTTCTGACAATGATTGGCATAGAAACTGACCAATTAGAACCAAATTGACCAGTAGAGGAGGGCAGTTGGGGGCAAGATAAGGCCAGCAAAGGAGGGCAGTTAGAAATGAACAGGCAGGCAGGCAGGTGAGTAGTTAGGAGCCAGTGGTCCCAAATTGTGAGAGGGATGTCTGACTGCTGGTTTAGGCCCGATCCTGATTGGGACTAAACTGGCAGTTGGACATCCCCCAAGGGGTCCCCATTGGAGAGGGTGCAGTCTGGGCTAAGGGAACTTCCCCCTCTGTGCATGAGTTTCATGCACTAGGCCACTAGTTAATACAATAATTAACAAGTAATAATACAAGAATAAATTAAACTGTGTTTTGCATACTCAAAACCGTAGACCTATTTTTGCCCCACTCTGTTTAAAAAAAATAAAGGATGTTAAAATTGTTATGAACTATTACACAAAAGTTAACTACATTTTCTTTATTAATTACTATTATACATTCTTAGTGGTCCATAATACTGTATTGAATGTGAAGACAAAAGGTGAGTCAAAGTGAAATTAGATCACTTATTATTTGTGTAAGAACAGTGTTTTGCTGATGATAGTACTATTATCTGGCTGATGGTTGTCATTAAAATTCATCATCACCAAACTTTCTATTTTTCTAAAAGATTTTTCTAACAGATTCTCTCTTTCTACATACAAAAACAATATCTTTGTAGTTGGATCTGAAGTAAGTTTGCTGGGTTTGTATCTAGTTTTTTCATTTACTTAAAATCTATTATCTGTAAAATTAGGATAGTGAAATGTCCTATATGGAAGGATTGTTACAAATAAAATAAATATTTTTAATGTACTGATTATTGAGGAATCTTCTAAATCTAGGCTGTGAGTCCATAGATCTGGGACAGCTCCTAAGACAATGAATTTATCAAAAGTTTTCAAGTAAGGCTAATGCTGTTATTTCATAGACTGAACTTTGAGGAAAAAACATTTGTATAAAGTCACTAAATATTCTAGACTCAGACGAAGTTCTTATAACTAACTCCTCATGCGGAATTCTCATCCAAGACAATCTCATCCATTCCTATGGATTTAAAACCATACACATGCTTATGGTTCCCAAATTTAAACAGCCATCATGAGTTTTCTCAAAATAATTAAATATGGAATTGGCATTTGACCCAGTTAATCCACTTCTAGGAATGTATCTTAAGAAACTCAAAACACCAATCAGAAAGAATGTATGCATCTCTATGATTGTAGCAGCACAGTTTACAATAGCTAAGATCTGGAAATAGCCCAAGTGCCCACCAGTAGATGAGTAGATAAAAAAAGCTGTGGTATACCTACACTAAGGAATACTATCCTATCTAATAAAGAGGAAATGTGCTAATTGACCCTCACACCATTGCAAAGATGGTGGTGCCCACAGCCAATACGAAGGGAATATGCTAATTGACTACCCTGCCCTTAAATATGGCAGCACCCATATCCAATAAGGAGGGAATATGCTACTTGACTGCTATGCCCTCATAGATGGCAGTGCCCACAGCCACAAGATGGAAGTGCCTAGTCCCCTTAATCCCCCAGATGCCCAGAGCCAGCCTGAGGTGCAGGCAAGCCTCAGATGGCAGCTGCCCAGCCACCCAGAGCAGGCTGAGGATTGTGCTACTAGCAGTGGCAGCAGCAGAGGTGTGATGGGGGTGTCACTTTCCACTGATGGCCAGGTCACCTCTCACCCCTGAGGACTCCCAGACTGTAAGATGGGGCAGGCCAGGCTGAGGGACCCCTCCCCTCTCCAGTGCTGCATGAATTTTCATGCACCGGGCCTCCAGTGCAGCTATTTAAAAAAAAGTATCTCTTACCATTTGGGACAGCATGGAGGGGCCTGGAGAGTATTATGCTAAGTGAAACAAGCCAGTCAGACAAAGATAAGTATCACATTATCTTACTCATATGTAGCATCTAATGAAAATAAACTGATGAACAAAACAGGTCCAGAGACATAGAAGCATAGAACAGACTGTTGAATCTCAGAGGGAAGGCGGGGGCAGGGTTGGGAAGAGATTAACCAAAGAACTTTTATGCATATATGCATAACCCACGGACATAGACTATAGTGTGGTGAAGGCCTGGGGTGTGGCATGGAGGTTGGGGACAAGAAGGGGGTCAAGGCGGGGAGGGGGGAAGTGAATATCTGTAATATTTTCTTTTTTTTAAATCTTTATTGTTCAGTTTATTAATTACATTGTTCCCTTTTTCCCCCCATATACTTCCCCTCCACCTAGTAGCCATCCCACCCTCTGCCCTCACCGCCCTCCACTGTCCTCTCCCATAGTTGCATGACTTTTGTCCAGTCTCTTGCTGCACTTCCCACACCCCCTTTCTCCCCAAGAGTTGTCAGTCCATTCCTTCTCTATGTCCGTGATTCTGTTACATTCACCAGTTTATCCTGTTCATCAGCTTATTAATTCACTGGATTTTTAGATTCATTTGTTGATAGATGTGTATTTGTTGTTCCTAATTTACACTTTTATCTTTTTCTTCTTCCTCTTCTTAAAGAATATCTTTCAGCATTTCATATAATATTGGTTTGGTGGTGATGAACTCCTTTAGCTTTTTCTTGTCTGTGAAGCACTTTATCTGGCCTTCAATTCTGAATGATAGCTTTGCTGGATAGAGTAATCTTGGTTGTAGATTCTTGCTGTTCATCACTTTGAATATTTCTTGCCACTTCCGTCTGGCCTGCATCATTTCTGTTGAGAAATCCGCTGACAATCGTATGGGTGCTCCCTTATAGGTAACCAACTGTTTCTCTCTTGCTGCTTTTAATATTCTCTCTTTGTCTTTTGCTCTTGGCATTTTAATTATGATATGTCTTGGTGTGGTCCTCTTGGGTTTCCTATATATTGGGGTTCGGTGCACTTCTTGGACTCCTAAGTCAATTTCTTTCACCAGGTGGGGGAAGTTTTCGGTCACTATTTCTTCAAATAGGTTTCCATTGTCTTGCTCTCTCTCTTTTTCTGGCAACCCTATAATTCGGATGTTGGTATGCTTGAGGTTGTCCCAGAGGCCCCTTACACTATCTTCAATTTTTTGGATTCTTTTTGTTTCTTGCTTTTTCAGCTGAGTGGATTTTCCCTCTTTGTATTTCAAATCTTGGTTCTTGGGGTGCTCCAGAGCAGTTTTAGGTCTTTGTATAATATTTTTTATTTCAGTCAGTGTATGCTTAATTTCTGGTTGGTTCTTTTTCACATCCTTGAGAGTCTCCTTCATATCCTTGAGGGTCTCCTTCATTTCCACATTGGTCTGGATCATTTCCTTGCAGGTCTCATTCATATCGTTGAGGGTCTCATTCATTTTCTTGTAGGACTCATTCATTTCCTTTGCAGTCTCACTTATTTCCTTATAGGCCTCGACCTTTTGTTGGAGCCTCTTGAAAAGTCCTATAACAGTGGTTTTGAATTCCATGTCCAGTCGTTTTTTTTCCTCCATTTTTTTCACATCTGATTTCTTTCCATGTCTCTGCATGGTGGCTGCTTCCCTGAGTTGGTCAATTAGCTTTGTGTGGTAGACTTCCTACTAGGGACAGTGGCTCAACCTCCCCAGTTACCTGAGGTGGATATGGGTTGCATAGTCTTGCTGAAGTTAAGCTCAGGTTAATTGTTGTTAGCACTTGGAGGGGTTGACCTCCAGGCCAATTGTCTGTGAAGTTCAGCTGTGCTCAGGTTGGATGGGCGGAATCTCCAGGCCAAGCAGACAGCGTTAGCTCTGCCCTATGCAGCCCCAGGGACTTTGTGCTGGGGGCAATAGCTGCCAGCACCTCTGAGAGAGAGCCGCTGTGGAGCTCCACCGGCTGCTGGGGAATTCACTCTCTCCCCAAATGAGTCTGCACGCCCAATGTCTCACCCAGGGTCATAAAACAAAGCAGCCTGACGGTTTTCCGAATGAGAAAGCAAGTCGCAGAGCGCTCTCTGCAGGGTCATGCAGCCAAGCTGTTCGCGCAAGCTGCCTTCTCCACAAGCCGGGAGACCCCTGCAGTGCCCGAGTTTTGGCGTGCCATCCCACTGTCCAGTTTTCACCCCGTATGATCGTGGGTTCCCTGGACTTCGCCCAAAGCTGGAGAATCAGTCCAGTGGGACGTCTTTGTCTTCCTGTTCAAGAAAACTGGCCGGTTTTCAGCCACCCGTCCTCTCTGCTGGCGCGCGCTCCATACCTCTCTCCATGCGAATATGTCAATGCTGTCTGCCGCCATTCCTCCAAGTCACAGTGTCTTATCTTCACTTTTATTTGTGGAATTTTCACTCGGCGAGCTATCTGGTGCTTCTGGAAGATGTTTGTTCTTTCGTTAAGTTGTAGTATTAAAATTGTTGAGTACGATTGCAAGACAGGTGTTTTACCTATGCCGCCATCTTGGTTCTCCTGTAATATTTTCAACAATAAAGATTAAAATAACTAAGTAGCTATGCTGGATCCCCTTTTTAATTTCCAAACCCATGTATCAAGTTCCTACTTGGCACTAACTCCTGCAAGTTTTATTGGCATTATGAACTTCTAATTTTTAAAGCTATACTCTTTTCTTTAAAAAATCTTGCATCTGCATACTAGACATAAACATATAAGAACAAAAAATGTTTGTGTCTCAGGACTTGTGTATAGGCATATAAGCATAACCAATGGATACAAGACACGGGGTGAGGGGACGGCAGGTAAGGGCATGTGTTGGGGGGTAGGGGAGGCCAGGGGGAGGTCAATGGGGGAAAAAGGAAACATGTGTACTACTATTTGTAATACTTTAAACAATAATAAAAAAAGCTATGCTCTTCAGCTTTCCTCCAAATTTTTCTCTCCTCTTAATTATCCACTTCAGTCAATGATGCTACTATCCACCCAGGAGCAAAGCCACAGATGTGATGCTGAACTTTATCTCCTTTATCTGCTAAATGTAATCCTCTACAAAGTCATATTTTACATTTCACAAAATCGTTAAGGATTGTAAACTTTTTTCCTCCTCAGAGTACCAACTCTAGTTCTAGTTCAGCTTCTACTTACTCTTCAGGTCTTCGTTTGGATGTGATGTTCTTAAGGTATCTTTCATAACAGGTCCTGCTCATAAAGTAACTTACTGATAGATATATGTTCTATTTGTATGCATATTTCCTCTTCCCACATGAGAATGCCATCTCCCTAAAACCAGAGGTTGTCAGTAGTGTTGCTATAACTCCATCTAGCAGACTGCTTGGATTCACCTACATTTGTTGAATGAATACTTCAACTTGGACAAAGATGACAGGATAGGGTTTTAATCCAGATATCTTGACCTTCTAACTCTGTAATTTATTCTGCCTCTGTGATACTTATGTCACTCAAATTGAATTAATTTTCAACTGTCATTAATTTAAATAGCTGCTTTATTTCTCCCTCAGGCCTTAGCTGCTAAATGGAATAATTCTCTGTTTCTGAACCTCAGAAGCACATAAGGTATTACATAATTGAGCTCACTAGAGACCAGAATTTGGTTATATTTTGTTAAAGAACAATTAATGACACTATGTGTGGACAAAGAACTGACAGAGTGAATAAATATTAAAGCTGCTAGAGTTTATCTCATCAAAACATGTCAAAAATTATTTTCTCTAGTGCCCAAGTCCATCAGTTGCTGGAAACCGCTTGCAGTGGCAGGCTGAGAATGAACATGGTAACTGGGCACAGGGTTGAAGAAGGCTGGCATCCATTGGCAATGTCTGCCATAGTCACAGGCTAGGAGAGTGGGGATTTGTGACATCTATTTGAACTCTGATTTGGTTCATAAATAAAGATTTTTTTAAATCAGAAAGAATATTTACTTAACTAAAGGTCTTGCTACTAGTTTGGGACATAGTCAAGACTAGAAAGAATTTATATTTCCTGACTTTTAAACCAATTATATAATCTCACAGCTTATTTCTAGAATTTCCTGTTATTTGAGTTTTGCTCCTAATATTTCTGTTTATCTAATTTTTTCTAGAGATTTAATGACATATACAATCTTTGTTCTTGTTATTTGAATAAAACAAAATTAAATGTGTTCCTTTAAGGTATTATATCAGATTTTCATTTATTGAAATGCCTAATGATATCCAAAGCAATATTTTATCATTGAGTTAGTGTTTTTCAATATGCTCAAAATGACCATTTTTAGTCCAAAGTCTATTTCAAATATGTTGCTAGCAAATTAAACTGTGGATTGTAACTCTAAATATTGTAACTATCTTGGGAACAATTATAAAATTTCTGCCCTACCACTTTTCTTAAAAGTATTTTTCTTCTTGAAGTGTGACCTGTTATTATACTTACTTTTAAATGAAAGTTGGAATACAGATTAAATTAATGTAATCAAAACATGTAATCAAGAACATCACATCCTGTTATTACTTTTTAAAAGTTTAATAAAAATAAGATGATAAAGCTATTTTCTCACTCTACTGGGTTGTCAACATTTCATTAACTCATTCTCAATTTAAAAAATGTAGAGCAAACGTAACCTTTTAATGAATGTAAAGTGAGAACTTACACCTAAGATTTGCCTGGCTGAAGGTTGCAGTATTTTAGGTGTGATAAATGAGATTAGGCTTCCTCCTTGAAATGTGTAAGGTTGTTCAGTGTTTAGAGAAGTCAGAAATTTTCACTGAATAAAGAAAAATCTCTTTTGAGAGAAGAACAATTCTAGGAGTGTAGGAGGGATAGCAATATCAATACTAATAAAAACTAACAAAACGGTAACTAATGACAGCAAATGCAGCATGGAAACAGTTCTAATTGTACAATATAAACATTGATAATGGATTTGATGACAAAATATATTCTGCTGTTTTTCCTGGAACCTCTACATAATTTTAGTGCTAAAGTAACTTATTGATACATATATGCTATGTTTGCATGCATATTTCCTCCCCCATGCTAGTCTGCCAGCTCCCTAAAACCAGCAGTTGTCAGTTGTGCTGCTATCCCTCCATCGAGCAGACTGCTTGGGTTCACCTGCATTTGTTGGATGAATACTTCCTCTTGGACAAAGATGAGAGGACATGAGCATAGTTGTGTGGAAGATCCAGGCACCAAATAAGTAGCAGACTTACTTTGTGTCCAGGAAGCCAAGCAGGACTCAGAGAAGCTCAGTGTTGTTGAGTCTCCCCACCCTTGTCTCACACATTGGTCGTCATCTGATCGGCTCTCCAGGGGACATCCTACCTACCAGCTTCAGGTGATTTGCGACTTTCAGCACGTGCACTGGCACAGTCTGAAGCACCTCCTATATCTTGCAGTGGTGCCTGCTGATGGGACAGGGCAGTAACATCCAACAGGGGTGCTTTGCATTTTCACCTCACCTCCTCTTCCTTTTTATCCTCTTGGTCCTCAGTTTGCAATTTTCAAATGAAGGATCAGCATTTTAATCCTTGCCTCAGGCTCTGCTTTCAAGAGATCTGAGCTAAACAGTGCCCCATTGGCTTGATGTATACACGTTCACAAAATAGCATTTTTCTCAGAGGGTTTTACTGGGCCAATTTCATACTGCTTTTGGATATTTCAATATGGTTTTATATGTACAGTATACATACAATAAGTTAGGATACAGTATATTAAACAAATATCCATATATAGTTTATATGTATATTTTTATTCCAGACTAGAGGCCCAGTGCACAAAATTTGTGCATGGGAGGCAGAGGATGTCCCTCAGCTCAGCCTGCACCCTCTCCAATCTGGGATCCCTCGAGGGATGTCTGGCTTGCCTGTTTAGGCCCAATCCCAGTAGGATGGGCCACAATCCAGGACTGCTGGCTCCAAACTGCTCACCCGCCTGCCTCCTTGATTGCCCCTAACTACTTCTGCCTGCCAGCCTGATCACCCCTCAACCAGTACCCTGCCAGCCTAATTTATGTCTAACTGCTTCCCTGCTCCCAACTTCTCTCCTCTGCTGGCCTGGTCACCCCTAACTACCCTCCCCTGCAGGCTTGATCACCCCCAACTACCCTCCCTTACAGGCCTGGTCCCTCCCAACTGCCCTCCCCCACTGGCCTGATTGCTCACAATTGCCCTCCCTTGCAGGCCTGGAACCTCTCAATGGCCATCCTCTGCTGGCCATTTTGTGGTGGCCATCTTGTGTCCACATGGCGGCAGGATCTTTGACCACATGGTGGCAGCCATCTTGTGTGTTGGAGTGATGGTCAATCTGAAAATTACTCTTTTATTAGATAGGATAGAGGCCTGGTGCATGGGTGAGGGCCAGCTGGTTTGCCCTGAAGAGTGTCCTGGATCAGGGTGGGGGTTCCCTTGGGGCATAGGGCAGCCTGGGTGAGGGGTCTGTGGTGGTTTGTAGGCTGGCCATGCCCTCCAGCGACCCAAGAGAAGGCCCTGGGACCTGGAATTAATTTATGTTCTACAATTGAAACTTTGTAGCCTGGAGCGGAGCCAAGCCTTCTGCTCACTCCGTGGCAACAGCCATTTCTGTTTGGGTTTATTTAAATTCTATAATTGAAACTTTGTAGCCTAGAGTGCAGGCCTAGGTGCTAAGGCTGCAGAAGCTTGGCTTCTTCCATCACCCGGGTAACCCTAGCCTCTGCTCTCTCCAGCTCCATTGATGCTGCCATTTCTGTTGGGTTTATGTATTTTCTATAATTGAAACTTTGTAGCATTGAGTGGAGGCCTAGGCTGGCAAGGGCAAGTGGAAAGCTTGGCTTCCTCCATTGCCAGGGAAACCCAACCCTCCCTCCCACTCTCAGTGGCCGCAGCCATCTTATTTGGGGTTTATTTACACCTGATTAGCTGGTGAGCATGGCTTGATCAGAGGTATGGGCAATTGCATATTACTCTTTTATTAGATAGGATAGTAATGATATAGACAATATATTTTCATATATTTGACATTAAAGAGTTTCAGGAAGCTAAAGTTATAGAGGGTTAAGAACTAACAAATACAACATGTTTTCAGTATTATTCTTCCTTAAATGACATGTTCAAAGGAAAACATGATTTGATTTTCAAGCAGCAAGTTTTGCGAAGAGGAACACCCTCAGTGGGCTATAGAGACAGAAAATTTTTTTGGCGTTGTTGTTCACCATGAAATTCCCCCTGCCGCGACCCCTCCCCTCCCAGCCTAAAACCTTGTCTGACAGAGAGAAGAAACTAAAAAAAAAATGTGGTAGGTGGATCAAAATTGAGGTCTCACTATCAATGAAAATTATCAATAATAGTTCCTATTACTGTTTCTCATTGTTCTCCAAACTGTTAGCTACATTTTGCTATTAAACTATTTTTATTTTCGCATCTGAAGGAGTCTATTGCTAAATTTTTAAAATTATTTTTCTACTGCAAAAAAAACATCTTTTAAAGTGCTTAACTTTTAAATAAATGCCCTCAGACATTACTTAATCTCTATTCAGAAATAACCTGATGATCTATGCAGATGATTCTAAAAGCTTGTTGATTCATTTATCTCAATCTACTGGTCAATTCTCAGGGTAAAATCAATGAAATGTGTTGCTTGATTTGTTTAACTCTTGACTTAAAATGGTCTATTGTCTTGTTAGGTAGACACAGCCAGTTTTGTTTATTCTTTTTATATCTCTTTTAAGGAAAATATTGCTCTCCTTAGCATTTTCCAACTTGGTGCCAAATGAATTATTCAGTAGGCGGTGCTGTGCAAATTTACAGTCTTTCTGCTGTTGCCAATGATCTGTTTCTGACTATGTTTGAGTACTCAGCAATATTCATCAAGCACAGAATTTGTTTCCACTTATTTCCAAACAAATTCAAATCTCTCTCTTCCCGCAGATGTCTAGCTTAAAATCGGGGCTATGAAGAACTTTGGAAATTCTATCCCTATTTGAAGGTAATGCTTTTGAAGTCTTTCCCTTAGGGGGGTATCAGGGGTATATGTTTCTTGCATTACTTTTTACAGCAAAAGGTCTGCAGATTTACCTAACATATAAGCCTTGAATAACTATGTTGTGCAAATAAAATATCTATCCAAATGCTTTCTCAGAAACAGGCCTTTTCCTGTTGAGTTGGGGAGAGTGGCTTTCTGTTTTATTTGGAGCAATATAAAAGACTTTGAAGATTTTCAACATGTAACTGTTTTAAAAATTAAAGTAAATGTCCTTATGGAGTTCAAATATTTTCTGTCTTCTAATAATAATTACACTAATGGTGAAATGAGCTAGCATTTTGTTGTTACAAAGCATATTTTTTACGAATATTTTATCACACTACCAGGGTTATTTAGATCTTCCTTGCAAAAGGGAATTTCACAATGATGATTTAAATATATAACATAGAAATGCTATTATTATTATTGTGCTTTGAGCTTCAGCCCACATTTTAATGAAAAACAATTTGTTAAAGCCATAGTGTTTATCCAACTGTAATGTTGTTTTTGTGGGTTTTTTTTGTTACATATTCATATTTCTGAATTGTGAG